>CM067899.1:0-261460 GCA_034621355.1 Mycalesis mineus | reverse complement strand
TTTAAATGATTGTACCGAATACTTTTTAAAATAACTCGATATATTACAGTTAATTGGGTTGACTGAAATCTTAAAGATGGTAGGTTTAATTTACTCTATAAATAAAAATTATGTTATGTAAATTCTGAATAACATTTATATTTATTTACGAAGAAGAACACATAAATTTTACTTTTAAAAACAAGCTATACCAACAGAATAGGTATCAAAATATATCGCAAAAAAATGCCTTTTTATTATAAAAAATAGGAAAACTTTTTAAATGAAGTCTCGAGCTTATTACATTGTTAATAATAGTCAATCAAGCTCATAGCTCAAATAATGCCTGTGCCTGTTACTTCAATCCATACTCTTCAAGGTGCGTAGTATCAGATTTTAACGCGTCGAAATCGAAGTAAAGGCAAATATGACACTGATACTCACCCATTTGAGTTTTCTCTAGATACTATTCGGGCTGCTATTCAATTCCATATAAAATTTGCCTTTACTGTTTTAGATATCGACGCGGTAAATCTTACACTGGGCACACAGATTGGAAACAGAAATACTGTTTGCCAGCAGAAGTAAGCATAACAATAGTACTTTCAAAACCGAGCTTTTTCACAAAGAGAGGAAAATAAGCATTCCTTTCTTTATCAATTCGTTTTCCATTATCACTTATAGTGTGAAAATGGAACGTTAATCTTTGTTAAGTTTGCGAGTATCTTGGCAGAAGTCTAGACTTTACCGAAACTGCCTTAAAATTGTTCCGGAACAGCTCGGGGTTAAAGTTGCTTTATTATTCTCCGCTAAGAAATTAGCTGGAGGCTCTTTGCTTTATGTTCTGGAGGATAATGTAATCTCCTTGGAGATTAATGCGCAATGGCCGGTGTGGTGCGGATACGGCAGTATGTTTGTTTAGTGTAATTGAAAGTATTTTTTTTTATCGACTACAAGTTAGCCCTTGACTGCTATCACATCTGATGTTAAGTGATGATGCAGTCTAAGATAAATCCACACCCCTTTCGGTTTCTACACGACATCGTACCGGAACGCTAAATCGCTTGGCGATACGTCTTTGTCGCCTCCCACCAGCCAGACCAAGACAAATTAAGACCCAGGACCTCCGTCTTATAAATCCACCGCGCATACCACTGCGCCACGGAGGTCGTCAAAAGTATATTTGCAGATTGATATGTGTTGATGTCTATATTTTTTAACAAAGTGATTATTTTTTTTATTATTAGGCCCAATAGGCCCAGCAATAAGTAGAAATCAATTTCCTATAAACAGTGCATCACATTAAAGGGCTTGCAACGTTAAAAGTAGGTTTTTCAAGATGTACAGTCCTATAATGAGCAGAATACAGAAAAGCTGCTTGGCGGCAGGAATAACCTCGACGGTAGTAATTGTTTTATTCGACGTAGTTTTAATTTTTTATAAGTAATATGAAAGTTTTTACATAAATACTTACCATACTACTTCAATGGAACCTCTCGAGGTTGTTCTAATTTACCATCCTTTAGACTCCAACACTACTGTAAGGACTACACTACTAAAAGATAACAAAAAACATTATAAATAACAAATAGAACCAATTCCTTACCTTTAGTACGAGAAACTAAAAAGGAAAAATATAGTAATGCTAAGCGATAACGCCATTTAACGTTCGCAATGTGCACCTGTAGTAAATTTTTTTGCCCAAATCCAACAGAATGCTATGTAATGCTATTTTCTGCCGCGAATACGTAGTAGGGGTAATAAAATGCAAGCGCTTTGGAAATTTGCATGAACTAAAACCATAGAAGTAGGGGGTGACTATTCGAGAATATTACGAGTTGGACGGCGTGGTGAATACCCGATGTGGTAGAGATTAGTTTTGATGTGCATTTTATCGGTTAACTGTGCTTAGAGAGTATTTGATATGTTGGAATGACATTGTTTGAATTTAGTCGGAATATTGTCCAATGTAGAGTCGATAATAAGGAGGAAGGAATAGTTTTTTTTTTCTTTCCCAGAATCTTTTACCTTGCGTACAGTTATTTAAATATATGACAAAGCATTAAAGGGAAGACCTTACTTTCTGAGTTTGTTTTCGATTTCTTAGAAGGCACGTGTAAAGGTGTTACATAGGTACTTATAAACTCGGCGTGTAAATGAATAAAAATTTTACTATCGCTATCACAATTGTCTTGTGTAATTAACAAAGATGACTGTGTCTAATTATACAGCTTCTTATTTTATCTATATAAATTAAACAATTTTATTATATTTATATTAAACCAGAAAATGTGGCTCAATCATTAGATTCACTGTCCATTCCTGTTGGTGGCGGACTTAATTTAACAATAAGTAACTCGCATAATCATTTTCATGCTATACAATGTAAGAGGTACAAAGTGAGAGAGTGCAATGTAAGAGATAAAAAACACACCTTACACATATATGTCCACGACATGACAGGACGTAAAAGAATCAAAAGGAAGAGGGAGTCAAAAAACTGTTGAAGTCCAAAGTCCGAGTTATAAGTCAGAGAGTAACTAAGCGACAACAATTTGAGTTAATTTGGCAACATTTCCACAGTCCACGCTAATGGTTGAGTAATGGAAATCATTTTCCGCCGCCACATATGCTGTCTGCGAAGTTCAGCGAATTATTTAGCGTGTGACATCACTTCCGTACAATTGAATGTCTATTTTGTGCGAGCATAACTTCACGCTCTCCGTTAGTTGAGACCATATGTGTGATTATGACCATTCTACTTTGTCTGATTTACGAGTACTTACCTAGTTTTGTCAATACGCTCGAACGTGGGTTAAAATATGTTCTTTATCTTCTTAAATTAATTTATGCTAATGACTCCCGTCCTGGAAATCATTTTCCGCCTCCACATGTGCTGTCTGCGAAGTTCAGCGAATTATTTAGCCAGTGATATCACTTCCGTCGATGGATAGATAGATTCATACATAGATTCTTCTACCTTCGATAAGTCAACGGATTTAGACTTCCTTAAAAATATTAAGATTTTTCTTTTTGGAAATTTTAAATTAACAACCCAGAGTTGGAATTTTAAATGTAACATTTCCTCAGACAGCACATTAGGCTGTTCTAATTTCGTTAATCCGTAGAAAAGGTCTTTTCCTAGGAGTCATTAAAATTATCTGATAATGTTTATTCATTGAATAGTGATGTGTAACCGTGAACTTCCATCCATTAATTAAAAAACTCAATATTTCATAGCACAACCCATTTAACCTAAGATACGCACGGAAGGGATGTAGAATAGGTCTCTCTTTACTTTTATGTGTATCATACACCTACAGGACGTAAAATTAGGACCTTATTTTCCCAACTAATCACAATGTAACCGTCATATTTTAAATACGAGTACGAATATCAAAAATTAACAGGTATTCTTTCTATACGACTGCAGTACATTACTTTCTACACTTTTGGACTTGATTGTTTCTTTTCAGTTGTTTTTGTACTCAGTAAGGTTTTTTATTTTTTTAATTTATTTTTTATTGGAATCAGTAAAACCTATTTTATTATTATTAGTAAAACATATTTACCTTACGATTATCATATACAACCACACAACAAGTTAATAAAGAAAACCTGCCGTGACACTAGTTTCAGTAAGTTAGGACGCAATATCCCAAGCTAAGCTCGCTCTAACAACAGTTCATCTAGATTTGTGTCACTTGGCGACATAAATTCAGTCCTGTCTTCACTTTTACTCGGTCACAGCTTCCTTGTTAGAAGGTAGAAACACTTTTAGTATGTAGATAAATTTATGAGATAACTCGCACTATGTTGTGTTTAACAGAGTCAGGATAAAGTTTAAACTAACCTCGTAACTTGTTCTGTTATTTTAGGATTAACAATATGATAGATGACATTTAAACCTACTTTTTACCTCACGATAAATAATAAGGGTTACATAGATATGGATGTTTGTTTGTATATCTGTATGTCTGTGTGTCTGTCTGCGGTATTATAGAAGTTAAACGAATCGATAAATTTAGGAGGGGGCGTGTGTAATTGTTTCAATTACTTATCCTTACAATTATTAACTTAATCACGAAGCTAAATTACCCATTGTTCCTCTTTAAACTTCAAAAACAAAAGTAGTAATCAATTAAACTGATTTAAAGGTTTATCAATCCAAACAAAAACAAATTATATTTGCTTATGCACACATTTATTACAGACATACATCATAAAAATATTATAACATCATAAAGTTGAACTTCGTCTCCTTTAACTGGGTTAGTAAAATACGAATTTTTTCTTACATTCGTTAGGAACGCTGTTAGGTTATTCCATCATAAATTTTACATGTCGTATGAAAATCCTAGCGAAATAATTTACGTAATGTGCACATAAATTATGCTATACAATTTCTGCTTCACTCAAAGCATACGCGGCTTTATCTTCATAAAGAATTCTTAGCAAAGCGTCGAAGAATACCTACCATATAAAGCCTCCTTTTCACTACAGTCAGGATTAAACGGAGGTGCGAACTTAGTTGAAAAACTGCGTAATCTTTTTCGCAAATGTTAAGCGGGAATGGACTAAGGTATAAGCAGTCCCTTTGTGTATCTGCATTGCGTAAAAACCTCAGGACGGATTTTGTTGAAAAAATAAATATACGTATAATCTACAATAGAAGAGGGCAAATGGTATTTTGACCCACCACGCTCCAATGCGGGTTGGTAGGCTAATAATGCTAATGTTCAACTCTTTTACGATCATTATCATCATCATCATCATTACCAGCCTGTAGACGTCCACTCTTAGAACATGTCATAATATTATTATTAATGTTAAACTCTTTTACGATCATTATCAGGTGATAACGCTACTGATCAGGACTGACCGAGACACGTTTGATATCCATCCAATACCTGGTATAAGGTTATATTAATGTTAAACTCTTTTACGATCATTATCAGGTGATAACGCTACTGATCAGGACTGACCGAGACACGGGGGCTTGATACTATCCATCCATACATACCATGTCATAATATTATTATTAATGTTAAATTCTTTTAGCTATGTCGGTGATAACGCTTCTGATCGGACTGCGGACTCCTCATTTCCTCTATACATACCATGTCATAATATTATTATTTATAGTAACTTTGACGACATCCTGGCTGGGCTGATTAAGATTTTCTTTATTGATGAGGGTGAGGGTGGGTTTCGGCCCTAGTTAGTTACTACCTTATCCTGAAAGACGTATCGCCAAGTGGTTTAACATTTCGGTATAATTTCATTTAGACAGCGAAAGGGGTAAGGATTTAATCCTACAATAAAAGCCCGGTGCCATTTTATATTCCATCAGCACTTACCACCAAAAGTAATTGCAGTCAAGTGTTCACATATTGTTGTGAATAAAAATAAATAACAAGTTAGTTTCGTATTTCGGCAATAGTGAGTAGTAACCCTAAGATAGTAATATGATAAAATTCCGGTAGATTTATGTAATCCCTGCCGCGAAGTCATACTTCGCCTGGCGCTTGATAAGACCTAAGTGTAAAATATTCCACGTAAAGCGTTATAAAGCTGCCACACCTGCGAATGAAACGATTTATTTTTGGTATGTCAGATGTTTTAAGCGTATGAATAACGTGAGGAACAGAATATTTACACTAATATTACAGAGAGCTGAGATGTTACATACATAAGAAGTCACCTACTTTGTTTTAAAAGAGCAACTGCTGAGTTACTTGTCGGTTATTAAGAATCTCTCTCTCTGCCTGCTTCCTCATTGGTCTAGTGGCTACACTATGTGGCTTCGATCACAGAGTCCTGAATTCGAGGTCAGACCTTGGAAATTATTCTAAGTAAGCTATTTTTTGTAAAATCTAACCCCGGAGTGGGGATGTTGATGGTATTAAACCCAAGCCTCGGGAAGCACGCGGTCCCAGTCACTATCATTAACATATATATATATATATATATATATAAATAGTGATCGTTAATAAATTAAAATTATCGTCATAAGCCCGTTAAACTTCATCGGAGTAATGCGGTAACTTTACGATTAATACAAGGAAAGAGCACTGACGATGTGGTAGGTCATTATGTTATTATGGCTGACTATGATGAAGAGAATTATGTAAATTAGAAAGTACTTTATTTCAACAGAGTAAATTACTAAGTTTCTGGTTCTGTCTTTTGAATTGGTAGTAGAGTACAAACAGTTAAAATTGAGTATGCCATTATAATATTTTTGGAAAGAAAGAAAATTTTGGTTCTACTGTACACAACTATTTTTTTTTCTACTAGACTTTGCCAGTGCCAATATTGTTAAAGACTGTAAACAAAATTCTGTTAACTAACTCTACAATTCTATTGTCAAAAATTGCACAAAATATTTTTAACCGACGAAAAAAAACGGAACAGGTTCTCAATTCGACACGTATATTTGTGTTCTCAATTGTTTTTTTTAATTTTTTTTTATGTATTTACAGGCACCGTCTTCATAAATATGCTTAAGTAAATTAAAGCAACTAAATGACAATAATTTTTTACTTTTTAGTGCGATTTGAGTCGGTTCTATTTTTTTAACCTTTAATAATTATTATTTTGATACAGTATGAAACACACAAATATTTTTATTACTTGCAGATTCTTGCAAAGTGTCTCACATTACATTGATATACTCGAGTAAAATGAAACAGTTCTATAAAATTGCTATGCTTCACCACAGATGTGGGTGGCAGGGGGCAGGCAGTAAGATAGGCACACACGTGGCCGAATCAAATATTCAAGGGAAGGAGGGTTCATTAATATCTAAGCGAGATCCCATGGCACAATGCACTGGGTATGTTTTAAAGGATGGAAGTATGTATTTTTCTGTTATCTAGCTATAAAGACGCCGGCAAATTCGTGGCGCATTTAGACAGAATGTATGTTTTGTTTCTTTCTGCCGTGTGCAATGACAGCCCAGTGGCACAGTGGGTAGTGGCCCTGGTTTTACGTCCTAGGCTGTGGATTTCGTTTTTCGTTCTAGGCTACGTGTTCATCTGGAAAAATGTTTGTATAAAAAATATTATACTTAGTACCCATTTTTTTTACTTTGCTGCCGGGTTAGCACGGAACCGGTTGGCATTTCGTCGTGCTGACTTCCTAGTTGTTAGTTGTTATTGCTCTCTTTCTTTCTTTTCCACCTGTTCCCTTTTCTCTCTTCTGACCATAATGGCTCGGAGCATGTCGGAGTGTCTACGCCATTCTTGCTCTCCTTCCAACATGCGTCCCACGAGGTTTCGGGCATCAACCTTGTCTTCTGGTCCCTGGGCTGCTGCTCTTAGGTCTGCGACACCGACGCACTCAAAAAGCGCGTTCCTAGGAGTATTTATCTCGCCACAGAAGTAGCAGCTCTCACTCGCCTTACTTAGTACCCATAATATCTACCTACGCTTATTTTGGGGCTATATAGCAATGTGTGTATTGTCCTGTACTTAATAATATTTAATATTGCTGTATTCTGGTGAAGGGCATAGTCACCATGAGCCGTCTGATTCATCCTTCGATTATTATTACTAAAAAAATTGTAATCTAATTTTTGGGTTTCAAATCTGGATTTATCAGTTTTTCAAAAACACTTACTATGTAAAGAGTTCAAGAACTCAAACATAAGTATAAAGTAGTTTAGAACTAAATTCATTTTATTTGGCTAAAATGAATTTTTATTTCTTTCATAATAACAAAAACATTTTAAAACCAAATTATGTTATATTACTTTTATATACTCATTTATGAACTATAAGAAAATAAAACTTTTGATGGAAATAAAAATTATCAATCACATACATAAGGTTCAATCCTTTCGAGTTAAATTGCTAGCTGTAGTTATTACGTTACTCGCATAAGTAACTATAATGATCTTTACAAAGTGATTACTGTAATGGCGAATCGGAAATATGCCACGAGTGCCGGTATTAAGTTATTATATGAAGCAATCTACGATATCCCTTCGATAGGCTATTGATAGTATCGATAATTTCGACAATATCTAAACTTGATACCACAAAATGTGGTTACAGGAGCAACCTATATCCCATATTCATATATGATAAATTTACTGATAGTATAAAAAGTAAAAAAAAGTCAAATTTATTGAATAAATAAAGTTAATATTAATTAAATCGTTAATACTTAATTTTTACACTATAAAAATATTCTGCTGATTGTATAAAGTTGTAAACGTGCTTTGTAAAATTTAATTGCTGCATTAGAGTCTCACACTGCCTAAGCCTCTAAGCCAGGAACCTAGTAATAAAAAGGAGTCCTGACGCTGTCGTGGAACGTTAAAAAAGCCTAACAGAGACGATGAAATATAAAATTAAAGCAAATAATTAATACTTTTTGTGATAAACCGACAATTAAATTTCACTAAAATCTGTCGCAGTTATATTCGCAATGTTTAATTTGTAGAGTCAACAATTTCTGAGGCTTTGGAGTGAAACGCCCGTGGAGATATTTCTGTCAGATCTGGGTGACTTGGATTGATCAGTTCATTGCGAAAAATAGCAAAATGAATAAAAGATCAATTTCTTTTTAATGAGCTTCCATAACGCCTGTTTATAATTAAAATTCTAATATTTAAAATTAAAGCTTGAGGATTTCAAAATGCGAAGATGATGCCTATGACAAACTGCGCCAGGCATCAATACACGATAGCCATATCGATATCCCAGCTGGTATCGATAGTTCGGTACACTAAACTAAGGCACAAACTCATAGACTGATTGGCCCGCGCCCGGCCGCGACGCGCGCCGTCAATTTATAATGCGACCGTGTTTGATGCGCCCTGTACCGACCTGTACACGGAATAATATATTAGTAGCAGTTAGTAGCGCGACATAGGTTGTCCTAGGGAATTTGTCTAAGCTTATTTCTACCACATTATTCGACGACCTCCGTGGCGCAGTTTTGACGACCTCTATGACGCAGTGGTATGTGCAATGGATTTATAATACGGAGGTCCTGGGTTCGATTCCCATTAGGGACGAATTAGGTCTACCTCCTTACAAAAGAGGTTAGACTACGCTGCTCCATTACGAATGAGTATGAGCTTAGTGTGATTGTGTTGAAATCTTGCGCTTTTGAATCACGTGATATGTTTTTGTCGGTAGTAAAACAAGGAATGACTCATGTTACTGAAAGACTTGAGCTACTTAAGAAAGACCATAAATAGAAATCGATAAAAATACGAAAAATACTTTTATCACCTCTGTAAATATAAAACAACTTTAACCTAAAATGCCCATTCTCTTCTACAACTGCCGACACATAGGAAAATAAAATAAAAATATAGATACCTCTTCCAAATGTTTGATGAATATTGAATAAATCCTGCTTAACTGCAATCTCCTTGCAACAGACTTTCAATAGCTGGCATTGAATGCTATAAAGTATGTGTCGGCATCAATGAGTCGACTGAATCAACACTATAGAGATACGACCATAGTTTATAGAAGATCGCAGATACGGCACGACGTTAAACTATGTGGTGGAAAGATATTTACTGAGTTACATGAAACTTTTCTTAGACGTTATTAGGGTGGAGAGAGCTTATTTTCACTACCAGAGTAAGCCATATTAAACAATAAGCCAAAAAAATAAATTTCATAAAAACAGTTTTTAACATTAAAAATACTTAGATTTTGCAGGGCACCCATACATACATAATTCTGTTTTTGACGCACCTCATGTATCTGGCATTAGGTACACTGGCTACGACATCCATCAGACGCCCACAGCAATGCTGCTCGTCATCACTCATTAAACAAACAGTAAAGTAAAGTTGATATTTCAGTTGTTGTCATAAGTGTATATTTCCTACGAAATCCCTGCCAGGTGTAATTGTAAACTACAACATTAACGAGACAACATCTCTTTGAAATACTCCAATAACAGAATGAAACATACAATGCATACTTAGGGCGTAGTCATTTTTTGAGAATCTGTATATTCGCATCGCAAAAAAAAAACACGAAATAGCAAATAATTTCGTTCTTGAATGTCTGTATATATTTAATTGTTATACTTACAAGTATTCCTCAATAAACCACTGAACACATTTTTTAATATTGATAGTTTTTAAGCTCTGGTATTTTAAAATTGTTTTACTTTCTTTAATCGTTGAGCTTTCAATTAATTTGAGAGTTGTTATTGTTACGTCTAGAGCGAACTGCACTTTCCGTGTAAAATTAAAATTTTTAAATTAAAAGGCGTGTTATTCTTTGCCACGCTCTTGCGGTTAGCGAACAATCTCTTTAGCCGCAAGAGGGCGTTCTTGAGTTGGTAATTCAATAGTGTTGCCAGCTAGGAAAAATTCTGTGGTTTTCCTTACCATCTTCCTACCTTGTGAAACATCTGATAGCATGAATAAATTTCGTTTGAGCCACTTATACTTTATGAAAAGGATTCTTGAATTTTTTACTTTCCATTTCTTGCCTCATTTATGTGGAAATATATTGGTATGTTTAGCTGTGAACCAAAACTTGATTTTATAGATATTAGTTATGTTCAATAACACTGGACTAAAGCTAGAATATGTCTATAATAATCTGAAGGTCGGGATTGTAGCACAACTGAATTCTCACCTCCGGGTTTATTACTTATTTTATAGCGTAATAAAAACTTAAAGTTTATACAAAGCCATATAAATTAACCATTGTACCATAGAGACATTTATAGTGCCAAATTAAATACTTGTAAAACAAGCCCAGTAAATTAATTATTTATTGCTTCCAGATACGCAGTTATTTATCTAAAAATATCTTAGTAATCACCAAACAAACAAAATAAATAGCAATAAGTGCAAAATCTGTAAAGCTTTATAAAGGAGTTTTCCTAAATTTCCCCGAACATTAATCGTTGGAAATTATAAACTTTATAAGCAAGGGGGACTCGCGAACTTAATGTACTAATTTCTTAAACTGCAAAATTTGTGAAGTTACAAAAAGTTTCGAAAGTATTGCGATAAATTAAAAAAGTAGGGGACAGGTGAGACCTCCCCCCTCTCCCTGGTGATCATAATTCCGGTCAGACCCGGATCACGGGAAAAGGTTCGGTACACGTAAAATATTTGGTTAGGGGGTGTTAGGCGCTGTTGACTTATTAATGGTCTGCTAAATTGGTTTTGTTATACTTGATCTGTTTACGGAGGTGTGCGTTTCGTATATTAAACGAAAGGTTATAAAAACCAATCCCTATTAATATAATCCCTATTATTATAAATATTATATTAATTATAATTAATATAATATTTATAATATTATTACTGCGAATATATATGACTTTCGGAATGTTAGGTGTTCAGGCTTTGCCATCGCTGAAATATTTTTAAATGTAGGTAGGTACAGTGAGTGGATCTTCGAGAAAGATATAGTATGATAGCGCTTATCCGCAAAAAGTCTAAACTCTACTGTAATATAAACTACTAAACAAACGAGACAGTTATATAAATAAATAAATAATAAATAAATATTGTAGGACAATAACACACATCGCTATATAGCCCCACAGTAAACGTAGGTAGCTTGTGTTATGGGTACTAAGATAACTGATGATAATAATAATATATATATATTATTACATAAATACTTACAATATATAGATAAACACCCATTCTCATCACACAAATATTTTCCCAGACGTGGGAATCGAACCCACAGCCTAGGACGCAGAAGCAGGGTCACTACTCACTGCGCCACTCGGCCGTCAATTAATAAAATCAAACAACAAGCATTAGACAAATATAACATTCATATATTACTTATTAAGTTATCGCGATTTACTAGAACCATCTCCTGTTAACAGCTCTAAATAACCGATCACTACGAGCTAGCTACGAGCGATCAGCCAATCTGTATTTCAGTCGGTTAAGTAATTAAGCGATCCGGTAAGCGCCTGTACCTACGGCTGCAAATTTAACGTAGTAATTCCCCTTAAATACACAATTAAAACTTGCGCAGAATCGTAGACGGATGTCGTCGTTTAGGTGTTACGATCTCGTAATGCGAGTTCGAAATGTGTTTTTATTGTTTGTTTTAATAATTTATGGTTATTATCAGCTTTTTGTAAATTCCGATGATCGAGCTATATTATAATCGGTGTTTTTCTTTTTACTAAACCGTATATCATATAGGTACCTAATGTATTTCTAAGGTTATCACAAACGAGCTTTTGAGACATATTACTAGTTATAAATTTTTATTTTTTTCCATTACAGCTGATACATAATCTTATATCATGGATCAGGAGTTTTTGACAAATATGCTTGCGGGAAATTCTATTATGTGATAGTAAAAGAAATCAAATTCAAGGTTTATTCAACTTGATGGCATAACGTTCAAGATGACGTCACAGTAAACAGATCAAATTAGTAAATCACTTATTTTTTTAAATAAGTAATAAAATATTATGCGAGAAAATAATAAAACACACATATCGTTTGGAATTCTTATACAAGTGGCGAAATAAATATTCACATCGAAGACGGAGCGCGGGAAGCTATCGGCGAAACTTTGATCGATTTTTTTATATTTGCGCCCAGTTATATTAAAAAAGTTCGCAGCCAGTTGGGATAGCTTTGACAGCCTACCGGGACTTTTATATTGCGGGCCCTTCGAAAATTAAACATGTAAATTCGAGAATTGAAACTTCTCCCTTTAAGTTAAGAAAAGTTACCATATCTTGAGATTGTTCGTCGATACAATTTTTGAGACTTTTTATTATTGATCTAGATTAATGTATTACTTCTGCTGTTGAATTACTTTTCTAAGTCCGTTAATTATTCACATGCGTAAATAAAGTCTTTATTTAATATAAACAAATATAAAAATTAAATAAACATTTTTTTAAATTATTTTTTAGACATGGAAATATTGTCTCTAAAAATAATGTGTAAATCTTGTAAGAGTAAGAAGTAATATTCCTCGATTGTGACATTTACAACAAATCAAGAGATTTTTGTTTATCAAAATCACTTAAGGAAGTTGAAAATTTTACTCCTTAAACCGCTAATCTCTTTAATAATTGGATAAAACATAAAGTAGAATAGGTTGAAATATTGTTATGAATTTCATTGTTCAGCATCATTTTTATGATTTATCATCAACTATTATTGCAGCTAATTAGTCAAGCATTAATTAGCTGCAATAATATGCAGGCATATAAAAATATAGTATGAAAGCGTTGTCTTTTTAGACCAATGCCGATAATTTTTGAAACCAAAAAAAAACGTAGTAGGATGAAACCCATTGGAAAAGGAAGAGAATATCATAAAAATGAAAGGAAAAATAAATTACGGGTGATCTGAGGTCGGGAAGGGATAGAAAAAAAACTTTTAACTTACACTTTTTTCACATAACCTCAAATTTATGAAAAAAAATTCTAGAACCCTACTTTTTTGTTTTCTTTTTTTATCTTTTACAAATAAAATTTTATTTTCACGAATTTTGGTCAAAGCTTACCTTTATATGTCCCAAATACGCCATAATTTATTTAGTTTGAAATATTTATTTTTTCACCTTATTTTGAATGAATATCGAAAAAGTAACCTAATTTTCAACCGAAAATTTGGCCGTCAAAATATCAGCTTTTTTCAAAAAGTTAATGTGCTTTCTGTTTGTTGAAATCTCTGCTTTACGATGGTGGAAAAAAACCCAGTTTTTGCCTTTTCTGAGAAGGTTTACTATGGTAATACAAATATTTTTTTTACCATCGGAAAGCAGAGATTGCCGAGAGACTCAGTAAAAACTCCTTTTATATTGAATTGTAGCGGTTCTTATCTAGTTTTAAGGTGTGATACCGCTTTGATTCCATACAGTTAGACATTAACTTTTTACAGAGCAACTAGAACAAAAAGTCCCACTCGGAACTCAAAAGTATTTGCGTGAGTTTTAGTGAATCTCAGTACATTACCAATTTTAATTAGAGCCAATGAAATCCCGGCGAATATATTTCGTTTGAGATAAAGCAATAAGTAGCGGCGGCCACCATTACGCCGCGCATTATCCCGCCGCTTGTTAATTACCTTATTTCGCTTAATCTATCTTCATTTGCAAATGAACGCATAATGTTCGTCTTTCTCCACTTGGGCTCTATAAGACGGAATATGATGACATGGTTTACTACTTTGGCACTTGGCTTTGCTTGTCTTTAGGGGTAGTTATTATAATCATTTTTTTATCCGACAGTGACGTGTGATGAAGATGCTCTGCTCTGTTACAGTCTGAGTTTGAAATGTAATAAATATCCATTGGTTAAATTTTGATGACCTTGTTTCTAAAGACTAATTGGACTCATTTTTACTAACTTTTAATAAAAATTAGTATAATTGACGTTAAAGATGAAATTGAGAGACTAAGTTAGTATCTATAATTAAAGGTGACAATCCGGTAATACCAGGGATATATAGGCTAACCACTAGACCAACAAGGCAGTCAAACAAGTGTACACAAGCGGCAGTAATCACTTAACGTGCGGTGGCCCACATGCTGATTCGCCCGCTTTCAAAACGATAATTTAAAAAAAATCTCTAATTCCCTAAAGAAGACCTAACCATAAAACGATTTTTTTTTGGAAAAACAACGTTCTTTTCGTCTAATCAATGCTTGCACGACGGTCTGGCCGCAAAATTAAAAAAAAATCTAACTGTTCAGACCGAAATATTGATTTTCAAGGCATTCCGCGCGTCCGTTTTTCCCCTCAAAACTTCCATAGTGAGTAGGCGATGCGTGATACCCGCTTAAATAACCCGACCACTTGATTACTGCCTCTTTTGTTGTGAAATATTGCCTGCCTGAAAGTACTTGCTTTGCTGTAAAATTACTGTTCCTTTCATTCTTTTGTTAATTTTTTCATTTTTATTTATTATCTCTCCTTTGCTAAGGACCGCTAGCGATCCGACTGAGGCTAATTATTTGGTCCCGTAATGTTTGTTTCTTCGTACGTCGAAGATCATGTTGAGTTTGTAGTTAGTAAAAATAACGGCCAAAATAAGACGACCTCCGTGGCGCAGTGGTATGCACGGTGGATTCATAAGACGGAGGTCTTGGGTTCGATTCCCGGCGAGGCAGATTGAGATTTTTCTTAATTTGTCTTGGTCTGGCTGGTGCGAGGCTGTCGCCGTGGCTAGTTACCACCTTACCGACAAAGACGTAGCGCCAAGCGACTTAGCGTTCCGGTACGATGTCGTGTAGAAACCGAAAGGAGTGTAGAAGTTCATCCTACTCCTAACAAGTTAGCCCGCTTCCATCCTAGATTGCATCATCACTTAACATCAGGCGTGATAGCAGTCAAGGGCCAAGTTGTAATCGATAAAAAAAAAGATTTGACCCCCTCCGTATGAATATGCGTGGTGGATTATAATATGGAAGTTCTGCGTTCGATTCTGTTGTGTGCCGATTGTAGTTTTTCCTAGTTAGTCCAGGTCTGGCTGCTGAGAGTACAAAAACGTACTTTATTAACGACAAAGATACTTGAAAGCAATCAGCTGTTATATCTACACACAAGACGGGATAACCAAAATGTTAAATTGTAGTTTATGGAATACAAATTGTAACAATGGTTTTTAAAATAGCGACTGCTGTTTTTCTTGCCGGCTCTTCTTCGCAGAATCTGCCTTCCGAACCGGTGATAGAGTCACTACGCACTGACAGACTTGACATTTCAAAAGTGCTTGTAAAACGGCGTACTTGAAATAAATGATTTTGAATTTTGAATTTGTACTGCCAACAATTTAGCTTTTTGGTAAGATAAGGTCGTGGAAAAACTGAAAAAGGTATAGAACTTATCCTATTCCTTACATCCGCTTCCATCTTCGCTTATCATCAGAAGTGATTGCAATGAAGAACTAGCTTGAACTAAATAAAAAAATAACAAATTACACTTAATTTAAACCCCACACAACAAAACACAACACATATATGAGAAGAGCCGCGTGATATCAGTACAGTAGAAGTTACTGCTTAATAATGGGAAAATAAATGGCTCAAAACGTGCTCTAATGATAGAGCGCACAGGCTTTGAGGGGAAATTATAAAGTTAATTATAACTAATGATTCTACTGAACACATGTTTTACTTGCCTGCTGTGAATGTTTGTTGTTAACTTTTAACCGACTTACAAAGCGGAGGGCTTACTTCATTGTTATTAGCCTTTTTTTTTTTTTTTTTTTTTTTCTCGCTGGGAAATGCATTTACGCATCCGTTACGGGAGCCTTCGCAGGAGCGAGAGCTCCCGGAGGGTATGTGGGACTCGCTGGCCGAAGTGACCAGAATACCCACTAAAACCCAGCGTAACCCGCCGCGTCTTTAAGTGATGTGCCAATGGATCATAATTAAATATTCTACACTGGCATGTCGACGCATTCCTCACTTCCTTACGCTAGAGGCACCAAATGGGCAAACCTACGTCGTCTGCCACCTGTCCTTCTTCTGCGAATCGGTGGAGCATCCGCTGCCAACTCCCTCTCGCGTTCCGTCGCTTCTTTTAGTCTCATGACATCCTCACAAAACAAAACCATTGCCCTCCATTTATCCTCTGTACCAATCATGAGATCTATGATGTTTGGCAGCGAGATGTCATCATTAAACGCAGCCAGCAACGAATGCCGTTGCGGGGCCCAAGCAACGCAGTCTACTAACGTATGGTATGCTGTGTCTTCCCGCGCATCACACTCCCAACATCCCGGAGTAAGCTCCCTCCTCGCTATTTGGTTCAGGTATTTACCAAAGCATCCGTGATTTGTAAGTACCTGAACAAGTCGATATGTGAGTGAACCATGACGTCTTTTAAGCCAACGATCCAAATGAGGCTGAATCGCTTGCACTGTCCAAGTACCTACAGATGGGGTCTCTAGGTCTTCCGCCATCTCTGGATTAAAGCCACGCCTGCAAGGGACCTCACTCGTTGGATGCTCGCCAGATCCAGTCGCTCACCCCTTTCTTTCAGATCCGATCTATATCGGTAAACTTCAGCCAGCACTTCTGCCTGAAGCTCCCATGGCGGGTCTCCGGCTAATAGGGTGGCTGCCGTCCAGGATATTGTACGGTATCCCCGTATTGCCCGAACCGCAATAACACGCTGTGGCCTCCTCAACAGCATTCTATTACGAGGTGAAAGTGCGTGAATCCAAATAGGGGCCCCGTACAATGCCATGCTTCTAATTATTCCGGTATACAGACGCCTGCATGCAGAAGATGGCCCTCCGATATTGGGTAATAACCTGCCGAGAGCGGCAGCTGCTTTGACTAGTTTGGCTCCAAGCTGCTCGAAGTGCTCGTTGAATTTCCATCGCCCATCCAGGGTCAGACCCAGATATTTCATTTTCCGTCCGACTTGTACTGCTAAACCCTGAACAACGATTTGAGCACCTCGTGGTGGACCTCTATGAGGACCGTGAAACAGAATGGCCTCGGTCTTCGCTGCCGAAATATCAAGTCCCAGCGCTCGGATTCTATTGACAATTAGACCAACGCCAACACTTGCAAGACGCGCAGCTTCCTCAAAATTAGCTCCGCTGGCAGTGATAAGCGTGTCATCCGCATAACAAATAATTCTCATACCTGGGAGCAGCGGCCCTCGCAGAAGCCAGTCGTACCCAATATTCCATAGAATAGGACCCAGTACTGAGCCCTGTGGGACGCCGCTGTGGACATTGCGCCGAACTATTTGGCCGTTGTTTCCCTCCCAAGCAATTTTCCGGTCCATTAAGTACGCCTTCAAAAGTCTTGTCAAGTATAAAGGCACTTGGTGGTATTTTAGAGCCTCTAAGACTGTCTCGAAGGGAAGACTGTTGAACGCGTTGCGCACGTCAAGCGAAACGGCAAGGACCACCCTTCCTTTTTCAATTTCTTCCGCGGATAGACACCTAAGAGCTTCTAAAGCGTCTAATGTTGAGCGCCCTTCCCTAAAACCAAACTGAGCCTCTGAGAGCCTTGGCCCTACCGATTCAATATGCTTGACGAGACGGATGGCAACAATTTTTTCCATAACTTTTGCTGTCTCGCCGAGCAACACAATTGGTCTATAAGCAGCCGAGGAGTCCAGCGAACGATTTTCCTTTCTAATGAGACAAAGTTTACCTTCCTTCCACAGTTTTGGGAACTGGCCAGAGTGCAGACATTTTTCGAACAGTGCTCGCAGACGCTCGCCTAGGATTTCAGAGGTGATATATAACACTTTTCCTGGCACGCCGTCTGGACCTGGTGCAGTCTTTTTTTTGCGTAGACGTTCGAGAGCCGTATCCATTTCTTCCTCTGTGATTGGAGGAATATAACCGTCAGTTTCGTTGTTCCGATGTACAGACATTTGTGGAGGAGTATGACCCCGTGAGTCCGGAAACAGACGGTCTACCAGCTGCATCAATGAATCAGGCTGCAAGGTCTCGGTAACAGGAATACCTCGGGAGCAAAGCTTGTTTCGTGCCACGCGGTACGGGCGACCCCAGGGATCCCTGTCTAGGCCCTGCAACATATCCTCGCGTGCCAACTCTTTTGACTGACTTATGGCGTCACGAAGCAACTTTTTTGCCTGTCGGTATTCCTCATGCAATTGGTTTTCTAAAGGCGGGTTAATGCCATTTCTTCTTCGGCAGCGGACAAACGCCCGTCGGGCCCTGTTGCAATTAGTACGTAGATCGGCAATTTCAGAGGTCCACCAATAGACACATCTACGTCTCCGTCTTCCTCGTGTTCTGGGCATGGAAGCATCGCAGACCATGGTAAGAGTATCGTGGATTGAATTAGCAAACTCTTCTACACCAATGTCATTGCTCCTACCTCTGGAAGACCACCGTCGAAGTATAGCTGCCTCCTTCGCCAGCTCGTGGTCAAGATGACTTACTGCCCAGCGAGGGAAACGGTTTGGGCTACGTGAAGTTATAGTCACCATCTGAGAGGTGCTTATCTCGAAACGGATGTATTTATGGTCCGAGAGTGTTTCCACATCCTTTTCCACCCTCCAATTAATAACATTGTGGGCAACCGATGCTGTGGAAAACGATAAGTCTACGATTGATCCACCGTGTCCCCGCACACAGGTATAAGAAGTTCCTCTATTCAGGAGGGAGAGATTCTGAATAACTGCCCAGTCTTCCACTGCTCTACCTCTTGCGTCTGTCCTAAGGTTTCCCCATGTCTGAGACTTGGCATTGAAGTCACCAAGAACTATAACATTTCCAGGCTGCCGAAGTATAGCCACTCTTATGGAGTCTAGGAATAACTCAAACTCGGCCAAACACCGGTTCGGCGAAAAGTATATGCCAACCACAACATATTCCCCCCATTTTGCAACTACGTACCCTGGACCATTTTCTAAGGGTTCGAGCGGAGGGCCCACAGGATTTGCTGCTATGATTGCTACCAAGCTTTCTGTGTCCCCTGCCCAGTGTGAAAGCGGAGGCACGTAGTACGGCTCACACACTACCGCTAAATCTATCATCCACTCCGCTATAGATTGCATCAAAAGATCTTGAGCCCTAGCAGAATGGTTGATGTTAGACTGGAGGAAATTTATGTTACGTACGTTATTCATGACATCATTTCTGACTCATTTTCCGACTGGCGTCTTCTATCGCTAGGAGTAGGCAATTGATATCTTCCCTTCGTTGAAGGAGGGTTGCATAACTTTCCTCCCATAATGTGATCCGACGGAAGTCCCGCATCTCCGCAGACAGCGCAATGCGTAGGACCCGAGCATGACGAAGACTTGTGACCGTCACAACCGCACCTAAAGCATAAATTGCCTCGGTCCACCGATGAAGTGCACAGCGGCCTTGTGTGTCCCAGGCCGAGACATTTGAAACAACGCAGAGGGCGCTGATCTAGAACCTGCACCCTAGCCGAGCTCCAGCCTACCAGTAATTTCCCAGCATCCGACAAGGATTTGGCAGTTTCGATAGGGCAGTGAACTGTTACTGCGCCCATACCCCTGGGACCGACTTGGACTTCGCCTACTTTAACTAAATGAGCAGGGCAATTTCCAGTACGAGTTACGGCAGTAATTACTTTTTGCGGCGTGACAGTATCATCGAGATCTGTGATCCTTAAAGAAGCAGACTTGGTAGGTCGGGTGACATTTGCCATACCATCCAGTGCAGTGCGAAGCTTATCTGCAAGGCGTTCCGCCTGTTCTGCTGTTTGATCCTTAGGTAGCTCCAATAGTCTAGCCCCAGTGGCTGCACGACGGATTTTTATCCCTTCGCCTATGCCAAGCTCTTGAAGGCTAATCTTTTCTTCGGCCCGCTCCAGCAAATTGGCATATGTTACACCTTTATTGGCCGCCTCTGCTTCCAGTGTAATTATAACTGCAGCTGTTTTGGGAGATGAAAGAGACGGAGATGTCCTCACTTTATTGGCAATGGGAGTGGCTAAAGGGACAGTACTTGGTACGGAAGGAGTCAGTTTTTTATCCTTCTTCCCTTTTTTCACTACAGTGGACCAGCTTGTTTTATCATTTAAGTTACTGGGACCTGCCGCTGTATCATGCGAAGCTGCAATATTATTACTCTCTTGCGTTTCCGGCACTTCAAGAGACCTTCTGAGTGTCTGTGCTTCTCGAGGCGTTGAAACTTTTTGCGTACCGCTATCTGACGCCAAAGGCGGACGGCGTACCTTTTCAGGTAGAAGTCTTTGCTCTATGCCCGCAAATCTAGCGTCTAGCATGAATCCTACAGAAGCCACAATGGAGGCCTTTAACTGTTCGATCGCGTCATTGCTGAGACTGGACTTCGCTGCACTTGTAGCCGCTATGCTTGATTTAATTTCTGTAAACTCCCGCCTGTGAGCTCTCAACTCCATTTTCAGATTACCCACTTCTTTGCGGAGGCGTGCGTTATCCAGTCGCAACCGGCGAGTTTCTTCAGACTCCGTTCTGCTGACAAGTGCGTCTACGAAAGTTTGTAGCGCTGACGCAGAGTCTTTAAGGCATTTTACAAAATTACCCTTCAATTTCCCCGATTTTGTTGCAACATGTATAATTGCTGCCACCTTCTGCCCCGCAGCAGCTCTTAATTCCTCGGCGTTAAGGTTAATTGGGTCCACATCAATAGTCCCTTCTATGTTAACGCTTTCTTCAGGATTCATTACTGTTTCGACTGCCTCCTTTCTAAAGATTCTGTCGCGGAGGCGTTGATTAAATGCCTCTTCCTCTGCCTTCTCTGTGGCCTTTTTAAGATCCGACCTGGCCTTAGTGATCCCAGTCCCGCGTCCCATAGGGGTCGGGTCTCGAGAAACCGACGACGCTCTAGAAGGCGTTGTATCCCTAGAACTCATGTCCGAATTATATTTTTTTGTAGTTCTAAAAATCGGACTCCTATTCCTGGGGTTCTCCCTCATGGCCGTAGCCACTTGGCGACGCGTCCTGCGAGCAATTCCCGCCACCGGCTGCGACGACATGTCGTCGCTCATCTCTAAGAGCCGACCCGCCGGACAAGCCAGGCAGGACGACTCTTAGACTATACAAACAAAATAGAAACAAGTTCAGCAAAATAACAACAATAGACAGACAACGAATACAAACGACCCTTAGGAGAGAAACTAACAAAACGAAGTGCTAAGACGCGACTACGATATAAGAAGAAACGACTAATTATAATAATATTTAAAACCAAGAATTGAAATTGTCTCGATGACGCAAGCGCGCAGTGCAGGCGGCTAAAAATAGATTTGCCGCACGCACACACGCGCAGTCGCGCTACGAGCTCCTAACTCACCAACAGAATAAGTAATTAAAAATATTGAAGTGTTATTTTGTTGGTGCAACAATAACAAAAGGAACACAAAACAACAAAAAGCCCTACGAACAATTAAAATCAACAAATAACAAAGTACGAAGTCGTAAATTACGATTAGCAGACGCGTGCCGTGAGCGGAGCAACAAAACATACGTCCTGTTCGTTCCGCGGCCTAGCCGGCACTATCATTATTAGCCTATTTAACGGCCCACTATAGGGCTTACGCCCTTATAGGAGTGGAAAAATGGAGTTTGGACTCACCAAGCTATGTAGTTTAGCGGGTGATAATGGTGGACTCTAACGATCCATATCGGACGTTAACGGTAAATACCGGTACCGATGGCTAAACGTGCTTTCCGAAGCAAGGGAGTGTAACACCATTAAATTCTCGACTCAAGGCTGTTATTTTTACAAATAACATATAATAAAGAAAACTCAGGATCCCGGATTAGGAAATTCTGACGTCAAATTCAAAATCACATTGAATTTTCTGGAAATGGAATATCAACTGTATCTGTTTAATTCCGTCATACCTTGGAGATACTTACCATTAATACTTTTAAAAAAACTTTATCAAAATTTTCATACAATATAGTAAAAATATAATAAATAACCGATGAATTAAATTATTAAAGGATAAAATATATTTGAGTTAAGTTTTGTCACCCTCGCTGGTCACCCCTGTATATTCGCAGATATTTTGTCATTCACTTGCCAGACGTACCCACAGACCTCAGATATTAAAATGTTTGTCCAAGACTTTAGGGGTTGGTCGTAAGATTGCCGCCGCGGGCCATGGTGTTGACTCGTCATTTATTCACTAAGGGCTGTGTAACTATGTTCGCTCCCGGCTACGATAAATTGTTTGTAAATTCTTTGATATTAAGTTCAGGGGGAAGTTATTTGCTGTTTAAAGGCATCGGTCGTGCGTGATGTTATCAAATTCATTGGCAATTTTGTTTATTTTTATTGCATAACATACTTTTGCCTTAGGCGAAGCTTATGCCTCACGTCTTGTTTATATACTTATTGGAGGATATGATCCTAATGAAATTTAAATTATGTTATTACTCGCAGACGCCCAATACTTTGGACGCGTGAAATAAAAAAAAAGTGCGTAATCTTTTTTGTTAAGAATAATTGGTATAGTAAGTTATCTACAAAAGATTGATGTATTCCATCTTGGACGTTTTTGTTAGTACTTCAAAAACGTATAACCCCTTATACAATTTTCCCATACAGTGTTTCGTCATAACTCAAGTAGATAAAGCAGCGTTTTCGATGAAAACTCCCCGGCGGCTTAAATTTTCTTCTTTTTCAACAATTATCGTCATATTCATTCTATTCACATAAAACCATAACAAGTTATATTCCTAATCCTTTCTCTAGAACCACTACTATTTCAAACTGATGTTAATTGATGTTAAGTCTAGGATGATAGCGTGGTCAGATATATAAAACAATCCCAGTTATTGTTATGTTACTTTACTACTATATCAAAAGACAAAGTGTTTTCCACAAATAGAATAACAATATTGATTATAGTACAATTTTTCTATGGGATATTTCCACATTACTCTTGTAACTTTACAAAAATGGCAAACTACTTAGTGTAACTCGTTTTTAAACTCCCCGCTACAGTGTTGCAGTTATGGACGTAATCTCCAAGGAACAGCGCAACTCCGCTCACGTTCTCAACTGTAACACGATGCAAATTCCAAGATCTTGTGAGAACAAGTCGTGCGGGAAAAGGGTGCATTTTATTATAACTGCACCCCCGGCGCGGGTTGGTTACTCATGCACTTCTTCGGAATATTACATGATGTCATGTCTGAATTAATGTGACAGCTTGTTTAGGCATTTCTTACAAGAAGCTAGAGTTTTACTCAAACGTTAAAAGTCAGAAATACACTCTTTGTATTATAGATTAAAGACAACTAGATAGAGCCCATAGCGTGTCCACTCGTGAGACAGCAAATCAGCCTTATTGACATGACATGTCAACATTTAAAGTACATCATAAAACGTTATGTTTTAAAATATCGTAAAATACGAAATATTACTTTATATAAGATAGTTTAGTAAACGCATAATACATGAAATTTGCTAAAAAATAACATATCTAAGCTTTAAATCATCAATCAATGAAGTTTATGCCTACTTACGTATGAAACGTAAATCCTTCGATTTTCTGTTCGCTGCGACTGTTGCAGCCGAAAATATTACAACCCACCATAGCACGATAACGTTTAAATTAATATCGTAACCGCAAAGTTATATTATTTATCAGCAAATTTAATAAAGAGCTAATAATTGCTCAGATATGTCCCTTGTTTGTCACAAACTCCACTCTTGACAAACAATAAAAACGAACACGCTGAAAGGGACAAAAAATAATCTTGTGTCACTTTCTAATAAAGGCCGAATGAAATAAGTCTATCACGCTCTTGAACCTACAGCCGCGTTATGACTCCATCTAGTAGTCTTTAATCTATGCTTTGTATATACACATCTTCATTTTCACCTTAATGTGATAGCTCACTGTAGAACCATGCTTTTTTGTAGAAGCGGGTAATGAAGCTTACAACAATTACTAATTTTACTTTGACTTTGTGATGGAGGTCCTAGGTTCGATTCCCAGCTGGGCCGATTAATATTTTCTGAATTGGTCCAGGTCTAGCTGGTGGGAGGCTTTGACCGTGCAATCCACACACCTTTCGGTTTCTACACGATATCGTACCAGAAGGCTAAATCGCTTGGGGGTACGTCTTTATCGGTAAGGTGGTAACTTGTCACGCCGAAAGCCTTTTACCAGCAAGACCAAGACAAATTAATAAAAATCTCAATCTGCTCCGCCGGGTCCGTACCCAGGACCTACGTCTTATAAATCCACCGTGTATGTATGTATCTGCATCTGTATCCGCAGTGGTAAGCACTGCGTCACGGAGGTCTTCAAAACTTCTAACTTTGAAGTAGGTGAAGGAGTAATTATTCAATAAATTAAATAAATCTTGGAAAGAGCTAATAGTATTAAGGTGATAATGATTGATGATGATGATCATGCATTCAACCTTTTAATATGATCACAGAAGGGTGAAGGCTATAGGCACTTCATTAATCTTAAAGATGGCTGTATCAATCATAGTTCCATCAAACGAGTTTGTACGTCTTTGATCGCGCCGCGATTGACTCTGTGATCTGAATACGTTATAATGCAATCACACAGAACCCTTAGGATGAGGTTGTTAACTCTATGGTATTCGAATATCGATGGAAAATATCTTTTTATAGGTACGAGTTGTTTTAGTTATTATAGTTGGGCTTTTTATTATTATGCCAAGTCTATATTGAAGGGTTTGTACATAGAATTGAAACCAGAACCAACATTTTGTTAAAACATTTAAAAGCATTTCTTCAGTTATTTTTTGCATTAAAATTATTATTTATTGATTTACTAATTATTTATTTAATTATTTGAATACCAAATCAATAAAGTGTAATAGAATGCAATATATTTTTTATAAATAAATATGGGTGTCACTAGTGGTAAAGCGTGAGGGACTATAGATACGCTTTGTGAACAGCGTGATTGTAATTCTTTTTTCTCTAAGTCTATCGGTAGCAGCCTGACATGTAATTGTTTACGAAATAATAAATTAATTTTAAGAGAAGTAGAACTTTATATTGATGGTGAACTTGCGTTTGACCACAATCATATCTGATGGTGAGGACTGATGTGTTCTAAGATGGAATGCGCTTGCCTAGAAGAAGCCTGTTCACTGTTGCCTTGAAATTGTTTAAATTGGCGCTGACCGCTGGTATGTCTACTACGTACGGGTATGTTCGCGGTGTCTTGCCGTCCTGTGGTAAAAAGACACGACAAGAAGGTTTGAGACAGAGCTGGGAGCTTTTTGAGACACAGGGCTGCACAAATACGTACGTGAGGGAGGGACGAGCGGGATCGTCGGAGAGTTTGGTTCATCTTCGTCCGCCATCTTAGGTAGTATGGGTGATGTTTCTTAAAAACAGGAATAAACTCGCAGATTGATCACAAACAACCTCTTTAATCGATTTACTTAGTAATTTACACGAAATATGGTAACTGTAATGCGATGTAGACGGATTGCCATACGAAACGTGGAGAGTTTTGCGCTTGCGTCCGTTCCTTCTCGCGGCTGGCGTTAGAATGCCATTTTAAACCAAGCACAGACCAATCCCAAGCGATGACAGCTGTCAATGTCATAGCCTGACGTTTCGCACGATCGAAGCGCCACCTCGCCGACAACATTTCGCACGATCGAAGCGCCATCTCGCCAACATACGTATATGAAGTGTTGCACTGTTTATAGGCGATGGAATTTCACTTACCATCAGATGTTGTGTGTATGTATACTAAGTAGATTTGTTCAATTACCTTTAAGTATCATCATTCTTTTTAAATAAAAATAGAATTAATATTTTCTTCTACTGACCAGTTTATGACAGTCTATTTTAAAAATAGTCATCGACATTATAAGGTATTTTTTATATTATAAATTTGCTGTTTTTAAAACTATTGTACGTAGCCGTGAAATGTCGTACTAAGGGCTGTGATATCGGCGCCTCCTCCCAACACTCCCTAACTATCTGAAGTAATAAGATTCTTCTACAATGCGAAAATTGTCTCCAACAATATTGGATGTAAGACGTAGGGGTGGAATATATTCAAACTAATCCGAACTGTAAAGCGAGAATTTTCAGCGCGATAGATAAAAGGCTTTTTTAAAAATATTTGTATTAGATTATTTAATTAGAGATGTTTTAAAAAGTGCTTGTAAGCCTATTTGAAATAAATGGTTTTGACATTGAATTTGAATTTGTACGTTTTAAAAAGTGTAAATATTATAATAATGGTTAACTGTGTTTGTCATTAACTGTGTGGTTAACTGGGTTGTTTTATGTTGGCAATAGGTATGGAATTTGGGCCTAGTAATAAAGGCTGATACTCGGCGGGCGATAAAGAACATTAACACAAGCCAAAAAGAATAGAGCTATGCTCGGAGTAGTCGACGTGAGCAAATCAGAAATTAAATAATACGCAGAAGACCAGCCTACGACATAGCTTTTCGAGCCGCAAAGCTGATATGGTATAAGCGGGATACATAATTCAAACAGCCGATGGTCGTTCCCAAGGCGATAGAATAGTGAGCTGGCAGATGCAGTTGGTGAATTCCCTACAGTCCTTCCTGGCCCATAGGACATCTCCAGCAGATGATGCTCAGCGGCTGACAGTGATGACGATGATAACAATTATGAAATATATATATGTTATCACCTCTAGCACACCTCAAGTTCTACAAGGCGTTGTACTGTTCTAAATGGCATTAATTATCGCATAAAAATATGCTCATAAAAAACATAACTTTATCTAAATACAAAATGCTATCGAAATCATCCGGCTTATTCCGAAGTTCAAAAATATACTCCTTATAAAAAAATTTAACAAAAAAAAGAACCGACTCAAAACGCACTAAAAACTAAAAAATAACTGTGTCATTTAGTTGCTTTAATTTACTTAAGCATATCTATGAAATCGGTGCCAGCAAGTTTAAGGAACATTTATTTGACGTAGTAAAGCAGGTTGTGGGTTCTAGGTAATGCCCTTAAAGTATAACCTTGGCTGGCACCGACTCCTAGATATGCTAAAGTAAATGACACAGTTATTTTTTACTTTTTAGTGCGTATTGAGTCGGTTCTATTTTTTGTTAAAAATTTTTATTTCTTACTTTTTAGTGATTTATCGCCACGTAACGTACTCATACTATACTATCATAGTATATTATAGGGCACATGTAGCCAAAAAGCTACCGATGCTTACACAAAAACCGAAATCGCTGCAAGTGTGCCCATACATTTTGAAGAGTTCCATCAATTTTCCCAGGATATCATCATCAGATCCTAACATGATGACAATGGGACCACCTTGAAAGTGTACCCTTTCTAATAAAAAAAGAATTATCAAAATCGGACAACTCTGTAAAGGGTTATGCGTGGTCATACATAAAAAAAAATATACGTGTCGAATTGAGAACCTCCTCCGTTTTTTTCCGTCGGTTAAAAACAGATTAAAGTGCTTGCGAAAAAAGTCACGTACAAGCTCTATTATAAATTAGAAAATAATTGCCTCTAATTAAAACTAACAGTAATTAGTACCTACACAGTGTAGATGGAGAGGCAGCAAGTTAACACGTTATTGTACGGAGAAATTAATATTCGTGTTCATTTGCTGGGCTATTATTTACGCTGGTGTTTTTATTCTCTTTGTGGTTTTTATGATACCGGGCTGTTGGTGTTATATGCCGGTTTTTATTATCTTTAAAATGTTTTTATAGGTTAATTATTTTTATAATCTTCTCTGTTGCTTTATTCATAATTTTTAAGTGCAGTGTGTATTGTAACATTCATGTTCATCATTAAACATACGCTTATAAAAAAAAATAAAAAATATAGACTAAATTAAAACTTTAAATTAAAATTACAAATCATTTTAATGTTGTAACATAATTTTATTGTAGCTAAAAAAACAGTTGTTATTTCCGAAAATAAATAACTTTAGTGAAATTTCGCCGGGGCACTGTCGCTTTTCCAATTTGTCCACTTTTATAAAATCATTGAGTACGGTTACGTGCCTTTTCCGGAAATCGGAAAAACAATTATTGAAATTTCGAAGCTACTATTTTTTTTTGATCGAAACGAGATTTTATTCAAATATTTTTTTTATTTTACGCTTTCAAAATAACGGCTTAAATATTGTTTTTGTTGATCAAGCCCGTTACGTGTATGGTTTTTGAAAACTTTTACTTTATTAATTTATAATATTATAAAATACTTTTGTTATTAAACTATAGCTTTCTCAATTGATGTCTGGTTAATATCTTTGAGGACCTTTGTGGCGCAGTGGATTTTATAAAACGGAGATACTGAGTTCGATTCCCAGTTGGGCCGATACAGATTTTCTAATTTTTTTCAGGTCTGGCTGGTGGGTGACTTCGGCCATGGCTAGTTAACACTCTACCGACAAGACATACCGACAAGCGATTTTGCGTTCCAGTACGATATCGTGTAGAAATCAAAGGAGTGTGGATTTCATCCTACTCCTAACATGTTAGCTCCCTTCTATTTTAGATTGCATCATCACTTATGATCTGTATGCAATTGCAGTCAAGGGCGAACTAGTAATTAATAAAAAAAGAAAAAAGTAGGTATACACGAAGCCTCATTCTTTACGATGGCTAAAAACTTGACTTGTTATGTTTAAATTTCACGTGTTTACACACAACATTACACCCTAAACCGTTTACAAACTTCTCAGTGGTACAAGAAGGTATCAGAAGTATGGCAGTGTCATCTTCCACTTGGTGGAGCGATTCGATAAGTATGCAAATATTAAATCTCCCCCGACACGCGCTGTTTGCTTGTCTGTTACTTTATATTTGTTACTTGTTCGTTAATATATGCGTTTGGGGTGCGGGGTGCGGCGAGGGGATGTCTGTTGCGTTTTATCATGTAACGTCTCTTGAACTATTTATACTGGGGAGTAAAAAAGCATTGTATTTGTGCTTTTGAGAAAAATAAGTCAACGTTTAAGAGCTGCGACTCCACTTTGCATAGTACGAGTATTTTTTTCTTGATTACAAGTTAGCCCTTGATCGCAATCTCACCTGATGGTAAGTGATGATGCAATATAAGGAAGAAGCGGGTAATTAGACTTGTGAGGAGAAGGATGAAATCCACACCCCTTCAGGTTTCTGCACGACAATGCTTTCTTTGCCAGCTTTTGGTCACAGCCAAAACATCCCACCAGCCAGACCTTTACTTATAAAGAAATTCTTAACCAACCCTGCCAGGAATCGAACCCGGGAACTCCGTCTTATAAATCGATCAATCATACCTAAAGTCATCCAATAGCTACCAGCTGTTCGTTTGATATTAAAAAGCCAAAATAAAACACGTGTTTGTTTTATTCAGTTAAAATCATTAATCGACTCCGGATCTTCGAAGACTAACGAGTAGAAATACAAATTGTATAAGTATGTATTATTGTACGACGAGGTAGAAATTATGTATACAAATATCATAACCAAAATGTGTCGCGTTTGATTCGATTGGTGATAAATCAATCACCCACACGTGTCGACAACTCGACATCTCGACGTCTGGACCCAACGATGATTTAATGAGCAAATAACATTGACGGTTAATGAGATGACGAAGATGATACAAGGGGGATATTGACAAATCATTCAAAAAATTCAAAATCGTTTATTTCAAGTAGGCTTATTACAAGCACTTTTGAAACGTCAAATTGGACTATTTGTAGTGACTCTACCACCGGCTCGGAAGGCAGGCCCTGTTGAGAAGAGCCGGCAAGAAACTCAACAGTTGCTCTTTTTATAATATTATCAATTTTACAATATTAAGTGTGTTGTTATATAAAGTTATTTATTTTACTTCCTGTGTGAAGTTGAAAGCCTATCCGATTGCCTTTGAACATCTTTGTCATTTAAAAATTCATCGATAGTATAATAACCCTGACTCAGTAAGTGAGTTTTAATACATTGTTTAAACTTATGCAATGGCAGATCTAAAACTGAATTGGGCATCTTGTTGTAGAAGAGTACACCCAATCCTACGAAAGATTTTTGTACTTTTCGGAGGCGATAAGCTGATATGACTAACTTATGTCCATTTCTAGAAAGACGGTCGTTTAAATCCTTTTTCTGTTTATACATATTTATATTTTGTTTAACATAAACTAGGTTATTGAATATGTATTGACAGGCTACTGTAAGAATTCCTATTTCTTTAAATTTGACTCGAAGGGACTCGCGTGGTTTAAGTTTATAAATCGACCGAATTGCTCGTTTCTGAAGTATAAAGACAGAATTTATGTCAGCAGCCTTTCCCCACAACAAGATGCCATAAGACATCACACTGTGGAAGTAAGCAAAATAAACCAGTCTAGCTGTTTCTACATCGGTAAACTGTCTTATTTTTTTCACTGCAAATGCTGCTGAGCTAAGTTTAGCTGTCAGTGACTCTATATGAGCGCTCCACTGAAGTTTACAGTCCAAGGTCACTCCTAGAAAGACTGTAGAACTCTCCATTTTTAGCGTTTCACCATTTATCATTAAAGACTTATTTATTTTTTTTACATTCGGTAAAGAAAACTCAACACATTTAGTTTTTTTTGCATTTAATAGTAAATTATTAGCAGTAAACCAATGCGACACATGCGATACAGCACGGTTTACATCGTCAAAGTCACTTTTATTTCTATCAGTTTTAAAAATTAAAGATGTGTCATCAGCAAACAGTACAATTTCACAAATGTCGCTAACATGGTATGGTAAATCATTGATATACACTAAAAATAGAAAAGGACCCAAAATTGAACCCTGTGGAACGCCCATTTTAGGAGATTTGATTTTTGACATTGAGATGATTGCTCGTTTTTAATCTATTAAAAATATTTTCGGAAAATGTAGTTTTGACGTATAGATAAATCTAATTATATTATGTATGCATAAATTTTCGTTATAATAAATTTCAAATAAATTAACAGATAGCAACAATTTCATAATAAGTTCAAATAGTATTATAAACGACCCAAAATTAATGCCGAGAGCAAAAGCTAATAAACGAATAATTATTTATTGTTCAAATAACAAATATGCGCTCAAAATAATCATACGAATCGATAAATAATCAGCCGAATCGCGCCAATTCATAACAATCACGGAACGATCACTAAATTGATCACATAATAATCATCGAATGATCACTAAATTGCATTAAAACCGCAAACAACAATGATTTTATCAGAACACGCCCCCAGCTCGTAATTATGACGCCAAAGTGCGTGATTATGATTGTTATATCCAAAATGTGAGCTAAACCGATCGTAAAACAAAATGACCACCGGATATGAGCGAATTCAATATAATAGACCAACTTTTATCTATTATCTATTAATTATGTGTATTTTATGTGACACTTTAATTAGTCATATTAATATAGATGTTGATTTACATACTAAATTGTGTAGATAATAAAATAGATATGTTTTAATCTAAAAATACACTTTCGTGGTTATAAAATACATTTAGATATTAGGTACTAGGTACAAGAACATAGAACGAAAATACATACAGCTGATTTTAGAATACCTTATGAAGACTATCTATTAAGACAATCATATATATAAATATTATGATCTAAGATTCAATTATAAACTATAAAATAATTCCAAAGTTAAAGTACCTATAAAATAAGATAAAAACGCATGATGATATATATAATCACGAATTAATTGTAGTGAATCTGCTGATTTAATAAAAGTGCAAAGTGAATTATAAGTGAACAAAGTGGAATGTGAAATAATATGAAAGTGCAGTTAGTTAGAGCACTTTATAAATGTTTGTGTGCACTTAAGGCGCGCGGAGTGCAAAAATGGCGTCCGAGGTTATGGGCCGTGAAACGAGCTCTCAGCACCACTCGGCGATACACTGTACACTGGCCTACACACACACACAGTTACACATGGGAGATACAAGAAATAAAATACAAACACTGTATTCTGCTATCTTAGGAAATTTCGTATGACAATTTTACTTACCTAAATAACAGGTAAACTGCCTCGTTTGTCTTGTGGTGTTATGAGGTTCCTTTTCTTCTTAAAAAATGTTCAGCTAATTTTAAGCCCGATGTCGGAAAACTAGTGTTACTCGGAGAGCACGTTACGCTGTCAGTCCCAGTCACTATCAATAACGTCAGATGGTGAGTGTTAATCGATTATATGTCGACAATAACAGTTTACTTTTAAAATCATTAAATACCCCTTAACTGCCTTGCTGCCTGAACTTATGTGGCTTTGGATAATGACTTCCTGAAGTAAGGAACCGATAATGCCCGTTATAAAGTCGGAATTTACGCCTATCAATCCAGCTTCGTGCGTCTACGCTCTGTATCTTGTCAGGCAAATTAAAGGCCAGGTTTTGTATAAGACCTGTAAGTAAACAATTTTTAATTGTTAATTAATTCCCAAAATTAAACTTTAATTTAGAGCGTTAAATTTGTCTCACACTTTTGCATTCGTAGGTAGATACTGCAGTTTTAAATCTCACAGTTGAACACCGAGCGTCCCACAATGTAATTCTTCCAAGCGTTGCTCTAACGAGCAAAAAGAAACACTTCTGTTAACAGATAATGACATCATTACCCGCGTCTTCGCGAATAATGGATTTCGAAACGCGAAAACTGAGTTTTCCGCACTTTTTCCCACACTCCTGCTCACATTTTTCTCCACTTTTCCGCGCAATTGTATGCAATTGAACGCTGATGGGATGCAGCTTTGTCTCTATCGAGGAAATAGTGCGTGAAGTTGGCTTTGAGATTTTGTTATCTATTAGAATTCCTATATATTTGTTGTCAGTTGCAATTGACCTTTCTTTGCAGATTCGCGATCTGTTCACATAATGCAAATTTTACTCATTAAGGTTTTCTGTTATTTTTTAAGTTTGCTATGTTTTTTTAACATAATAAATAAAAAAATATTTAAATTATGATAAATACTTGACAACTGAAGAAGCATGCGTATGTTTCTTACCTTCCAAAATAATACGAAATGCCGGTCGTGCCGTCGTCAGCAAAGCCTTATTTCCTGAAAGTTTTCCGTAGTTACTACTTTTTATATTTAATTCTTTAAGTCTAGGTATTTATATTTAATTTTTTATCTGGTTTAATTGCTTTGTCCTTCTGTACATTACTATGTAGTACTACATGGAAATGTATATCGGTGCAAAGCAATTACCACAAAGTGTTAGTAAATAGCATAGCGAGAGCAAATATTACATGTGTTGAGATGAGAACAATAATTTCGCAGCCTCCCAGCGACGTCATCTCGCATTATCATTATCTGAGAGCAAGATGACAGTGTATTCAAAGTGAGAGATAAAATTTTTAGCAAGGAAGTAGGTAAAGAAATAGGTTCGTAATCCATTTGTAGTATACTTCTGTTTGATCACTATCAATATTAATATTTTTTAGGTTTCAGATTTAAAAAGTTTTTAATACCTAACAAAAACAAAACTGAAAAAAAACCATAATTGATTTAGTTATTTCAGTTATTCAGATAGAAAATTTGCTTTGATCTTGAAATTTTAGTAAGTAGTATTGTGTTAAAAAAAAATACAATGGGATCACTATAGCATATTTAATTTCTAAAATACTCTAACAATTTTAAGCTTGAATTGTAAATCGAGTTTTTGCATCAGAAAAACCTTTGACAATATAATTTGATAATATTATATTAGCTCTAGCTCAATTTTCGCAGTAGTGATTGGTCTATGTCCGCTCTTTTTACACAATTTCTTTTTTTGCTAAATTTTTGCGAGTTTTTAGGTTACGGTAACGTTAAATATTTCCTTTTTTATTTAGTTTTAAATAATTTTGTTTATCTGTACATATATTTAAGTTATTCCTTATTATGAAATAAAAACCAAATGATTGTTGAAAAAAAAATATTCCCCAGTCTTGTTATACGGGAAATTTTTACACTTAGTATGGATGATTTTATACAACACTATACTGGCCCTTAGTATTTCATTTGTACGAGTGGTGTTAAAAATAAATTAAATAAAATTATTTTTGACTTTGAACCACAGAACTTTATCGCAATTTCCGCCTAGGCTGTCAAGAATGTTCGGGCGCGCTTCCGTCCGGATTGGCGCACATAACTCCCCATACGACACGAGAATTCATCTCCTCACGAACATTTCTCATTACAATTTACACATTCTTCAAAATTATTACGACATGTTTCAAAAAAATGACACATTTTTCAGGTTTCTTTGGATCTCTTTCAATCTTGCTCAAGTAATGTACGCGTGAAAATTTGCACGTGAGATTAAAATTTTATCACATTGAAGCGTATTGACATATTTGTTATTAAACTGTGGGTTTACACACATTTATTTTGCACCCGGAAAATAATCAGAATAAAATGTAATTACAGAGACATATATCCGAATCAATTCGTTCGTACTGAAATTATAAATAATGTAACTAATTTGACTAGTTCTCAGAGACTCAATGTTGAACTTTAGTCCGTATTCAAACTAAATAAACGAAAGTTTGTAAATTAGAAAGTAATACTTTTACTCCTAAAAAGTTGGTTGCGGCTTATACTCTGATGATTATTCAATAACTTAATAAATTATTTTTAAATATTTCAGACATTCGCAAAGCATAAAGAGCACTACTACATAGTTGTGAATAAATAAATAAAGCTATAATTTGCCGCTAAAAGAAATAAATAAAATTAAGTAGTTACCTACACAAATATAGTTTGTAACTCAGCCTCAAATAAACAGATGTTCCAGACAATCACAAAGCAGAAAGACAAATCAACGAAGTTCAAAACAAACAGGAGACTCAGCAGCAACTTCAATTTACCCAATCCGGGCTATTGGCTCGGGTTTTGATTCATCTGATTCTGTTGCCTAGTTCAGGTTTGCAGTGTATCAACGGGTACCAGCTACTGTTATTGTCTCTTCGACTATAAATTCATCTGTATCAGTACTCATAAGGTAATTCTATTACGTGGTAAGTAATTATAGGCGAAGAGAAATGAATTCACGGTCGTCGGAGTCTTTTTAACTTACCTGCCTTAAGTTTTGCTGGATTTTTGATACTGGAGTCGATTCCGATTTAAATTTCCTTAAGTTGTCCATGTCTGGCTGGTGGGAGGCTTTGGCCGTGGCTACTTACCACCCTGCCGGCTAAGAGGTACTGCCAGGAAAAGCGCTCCGGTATGTGTCGTGAAGAAATTGAAAGGAGTGTGGATATCAACAACTACACAACAACAACAAGTTAGTCCACTTCCATCTTAGATTGCATCATCACAAACAACTTAATATGATTGCAGTCAAAGTGTAACATGTGAAAAATAAATAAATAAATTAGTTTCACATAATTATAAATCAGTAGAACAACTACTTAGACTACACTTCGGTTCTGAGCATCCCTCAATCACAGTGATTGTAATCCGTACATATTTGCGAGACTTGTACGTAAAGTCCGCCGGACGACAGATGGGCGTTGTTTGCAGAAAGTCCGCAAATCCTCAACATTCCGCACATATTTCCGCCCGCTCATATTTTACGAGCTTAACTAGTTTCTGCGTTGTTTAATAAGGTCATTAGTTGTAAGGAAGACTGATGTACAACCTTCCTAAGTTATTTACTACTAACTTACAGTTTTGTCTTATAATTTTCAGCATTTTATACTACAGGCAGGCATACTACAGGCCCAAGCTTTCCTCCTTACAGGAAAGGAACATTGGAGCTGACACCCACCAATCTGCTCCAATGCTGATAGGCGGGCTTGGGGTGATGATGTTTAATTTTTTATCGATCCTTACCATCTAGTCTAGTCGACCGGGAAGTCTAGTCAACACTAACACCAACTTCACGAGTCTGAGCTTAGAAAAAGAAACAAACACTCAGTATTATTCTATACCTCAAACCCAGGAACCCGCATGATTTGAACGAATTTTCAAAGGAGGCAAGTACATATATAGGTATAAAAACAGCCTAAATCCTGTTATTTACTGTCTTAAACGATAATAATTCAAACTACTAATGAATAAGTTACAGTTTTGTTTACAAAGTGAGAGATTGTCAACAAATAAAGTATAAAAGTTAAAACATTAATAAACAAAGAAACATCTACAATCGTCACCCGCCGCTTTTAACTACAAACAATGAAAATGAACGAAATGAAACAGTATTTTCCTACTGAAGTTTTCTTCCATTGTTTCATCAAAGTTTTATCACTGTGGATAAATATTTTTAGTTTCAATATAATGAAAAGGCAATTTGAAAATTGTTGTGAGTCTGTAATAATTTGTCTTTTATTTTAAGTTTTTTTAACTATTAAATATTTATAAATATGTAAATATAGTTAAGCCTTTGATGGAAATAAATTTATTACTAATAAATATTTGTCTTTTATTTATTTCATCGATATCGTTATTACCAGTCAATGGAGTCCACTGCTAAGCATAAGCCTCCTTTAAAGACTTTCAAGTAACTGCTCCTTACAACCCGCTTGATGTCGATAGTAGAAGATCAGCTAACACCAATCTGTCTGGTGTGGAGTCGTATTCCAGCATTTTGAGATTCAAATGTCCATCATTTCTTAGAGTTATTTGCTTATATGAAATTAGTTAAATAAGAGAAGTTAAGTTACGGCCTATATGCGTGACAACATTTAGCAATGCACAGGCGGTGCTATAGTATACAGTCAGTCCCCTGAAGTCTGTCACTCCTCGTCATCATTTTAGCCGATGGAGGGCGTTTAATTATTACATAAGCCAACGTAGGAAGGACGAAGTTTTAACTTATTCAGGAAAGTGCTACCGCCATTTATGAAGAGGCGTATGATTAGACGTTATTCGTACATGCTTCACAAATTATCATTATCCACTTAAGTGCTAATAATCACTTGTTTCTTTAGCTATTACAATAAAAAGTAAATAGTACAAAAAGTATGTCAGTGAGTCAAAATAATACTGAACATGGAATAACATGATCACACAAACCATTCCCATTTGTTTGTGCCCTCGCATGGAATAGGAATCACGGTTTACCACACCGAATAGCGTGTACGCATGTTGTATTGAAGAATTATTCAATTATTCATAGCCAACAATCACGACTGTACTCGGATTTGAATAATTTAATCGACAATTTCGATAAGACACGTCTACTCACCTACTGTGTTGTGTGCTGTATTATATAATTAAGTATAAATAGAAACTCCTTTAGGGGCGGATTCTGGAACTGTAAATAATTAAATACAAGTTATTTAACTAGAGAGGTTTTAACTATGTATTCAGTAAAATTGATATACTAAATGATATACTGGGTGATACTTAAAAGCTTGGTTTTGGTAATACATTGCACCTGGTTGACCGAACATTCCTTGATATTTTATTTTGTAAATTATGTTTTCTAAAAATTAAACTAAGTTCGATCGATTAATCGCCTACATACAAAAATTAATGAAATGAAAATGAGATTCAGATTCATTCACATCAGCTGTGCTCGTTCAAAGGTATTAGATTAGAACTCTAAGTTTATTTATTCTAAGGTATCATACCTTAGAAATTTAAGTTATCACTAAAAACTGAAACGTTTAAAATTATGATTTATAAAAATGTACAGCGAAATACTCTTGTTCTACACGTACATAAAAGCAACCCCGAATTATACCATAAAAAAAAATTAATAATGTACAAAATTTTATTATGTTTCAAGAGGAAAAATGTGATAAATAAACAATACTAAGACGTTTTTATACGCTCTATCGTCAAGGTAGCTTTAGCAGAATCTTTTATTATTGCACAATATAAATTAAACTATCCGATGCTGCTGCATGATGTAGATATTCCCTCGTTGTTAAAATATTATAATAATTTCTTAAATTAAATTAAAATCGTTTTCAGTGACCACGGTCCCAAAAACCATTATAGTTATGAATTAGAGCATTATCAAATGGCTCTTCCAAAAGGAACGGCAAAAATAGCATCGCACGAATCCCTCAGAAAAACGCGGGGCGAAATCACGGTTTAATAATCACGACGAAATCGGATTTTCGACTTACGGCGACAACGGGCGAATATAAAACGCATCAGAGTAACACCGTCCCCAACAGATGCGGTTTCCCACGGCTCTACCTATATTCAAATTAGATGTAATTATACCTCCGTCTTTAGCTCGAAACTCGAAAATTCGTCTTTATTCGACCAATTTCGAAACACACACCGTGTTTCACACCGCTCTTGAATAACAAAGTTTCCGCGTGGAATTAAATCAATTACGTGCGTCTTGCTCTTTTATTTACGATAATGATGATACTGCGGTCGCTTTCTAGTTTTAGGAGACGTTTTTTGTAAGAACATTCAATACAATTATTCTTTATGGCTTTCATTTGTGCCAACTGGGCACAGCTTATCTCGCCAGTGTCACGTGGATGGAGAAGGCACGTGGATGGAGAAGGTAAGAACATTACCAGCTCTGAAACGGTTATGCCAATTCTGACAGGACTTTTACTCACAGATAGATAATGTTATAAGGTAATTAAGTATTATAACATAACTAATATCTAAGATTATTTTAATCTGATGCCTGGAATCCCCGGTCCACTAGTATTTAACAAAAATTTACCTTTCCCCCACCATTCAAAAAAGTTTGTGCTAGATATAAATATTATTGAATTAAAAAGGTTTTAATTGGCAACCCTGTGATGGCAACGGTGTGAAATTCCATGGATTTTTGCAACATATTGGTTTGCGCACCTGTATGCATACCGGGTCATAATCCAATGACCTGATAAAATTATAAATTCCCATGGGATTTCAGAGTATACCTCGTGAGATATACATAATACGTGTAGGTAAGCCTTTGATGGTAATAAATTCTTTGTATATAAAAAAATTCGTGTAGAGTGTAGGTGTTTTTAGTATTTCATTCATTTTAATAATATCTTTAGCCTTCCATGTGCGACCTATTCGTATTCAACTATAAACATAATTATAATTGATGCACCTACGGCTATCCTAACCTGATATTTCTTTATATTCGAACCAGCAGAATCTGAAGTCTTAGATTATAAAAACTCGTTTCACTCAACGAAGCAAGATTTAAGAAACCTATAAGCCAGGAGTCTGGAAGTTGGTGGTGTTACACCCCCGTGCCTCGGAGAGCACGTTAAGCCGTCGGTCCCGGTCACTATCATCAACATCTGATAGTGATCGTTAATAAATGAAACATTATCACCCTAAGCCCGCCAATCTGTATTGGAGCAGCGTGGTGGGTGTACGCTCCATATCCCCTCTCCTGTAAAGAGGGAGGCCTGGCCCTGTAGTGGGCCTTTAATAGGCTGATGATGATGACGATGATGACAAGCTTGAAAGAGTTTTTAAGCCTGAGAGAGATTTGTTAATCCAAGCCTGAGACTGCTCCGTTCAAACAAACAAACTCTTCAACGCTAAGACAAAGCACGCTAGCTGACTCTACCCGCTAAATCCATGTTTATGACATTAGTATAGATAAATAAGTGGTTTAACTACTGTAAATAACCGCAAAGTAAAGTTTGAAGACAAATAATTAAAAGTTTAACAATAATTATGTAAATAGCGAATATTAATTATGCCCTGTTAGTATTTCGCGTGGTAAATAAATCACTGCGTAATATCGTTATACTGTTTGAGATGTAACTTTATTTATGTATGTTTAGGCATACATTGGGGCAAAGAAAACTCCAACTTAAGCTGTTGAATGATTTAATGTTGCCCGTACGGTGACAGATTAACAACTAACTATACATAAAATGCTTGGTCATTATGAAATACGCCTTTTACTATTGGTTTAGCAATTCGCATGGACGACGAGATTGCTTATAAACTATCTTGAGGCCATCTGGGCCGAAACATCTTCCCGCCCGTTGAAATGATGATTTCAACTCCGCAGTTCTTCTACTGTAGGTAGCGGGCATAGCCGGGTGAATGCTCGGCGCACACGTCCCTTGGAAGTTTGTACGTCTGCAACTCTTGACACTCCATCGGGCCCAGGGAAGAGTTGTATAACGCGCCCTAACTGCCAACTTAGTGGGGGAGCGCAATCTTCAGCCAACAGCACCATGTCACCAATGCTGAGATGAGCAGTATTGCTTCTCCATTTCGTCCGCTGCTGCAGTTCAGACAGGTACTCCTTCTGCCATCGTTGCCAGAAATGTCGCCTTATACTTTCAAGGCGCACGTAGCGTTTTTGCTGGATTTCTGAGCAGACTTCGGTTGCTGGCGACGGTAACGCAGTTAAGGGTCTTCCAATTATGAAGTGTCCGGGAGTTAAGGAAAGGAGGTCACTGGGACACGAGGATAAGGGACATAAGGGACGGCTGTTGAGAATGGCCTCCACTTGTGCAAACAACGTTGAAATTTCCTCAAAAGTTAGATGACTATTGCCCATAACGCGTCTTATATGATATTTAGCGGACTTTACGCCAGCCTCCCAAATACCGCCGAAATGAGGAGCATACGCTGGGATGAAATTAAACTTGATGCCCTGCTGGATTGCAAATTGAGATAGAGGTACTTCATTTTCCCTTATAAAATTTCCAATTTCTTTAGCTGCAGCAACGAAATTACGTCCGTTATCGCTCCATATTTCGGTTGGTTTTCCGCGACGTGCTATGAAACGCCTCAAAGTTAAGACAAATGCATCCTTTGTCAGGTCGCTAACGGCCTCCAAATGAATGCACTTGTAACGTAGGCACACAAAAAGACATAAATAACATTTAATTACACGGCTACCACGACCTTTGCGATTTATAATGTAAAAGGGCCCTGCAAAATCTATACCTATGGACAAAAATGGGAAATGCGCAGTGATGCGTTGAGGAGGCAAGTCACCCATCTTAGGAGATAAGGTTTTACCTCTCACGCGTCGGCATCTAACGCAATTGTTAACAATCCGGCGGGCTAATTGTCTACCATTAATTGGCCAGACTACGTCTCGTACTGTTGCCAGCAATAACTGTGGACCCGCATGCATATTATTTAAATGCTCCCTCTCAAAGTACAATTTACATAATCTATGACTACCATGAAGTAGAATCGGGTGTTTCTTTTCATAAGTACAATTTGAAGCCTCAATGCGTCCACCTACACGTATTAATTTGTTATTATCAAAAAATGGAGCAAGCATTAAAATTTTGCTTCTGCTACTTAATTGTTTTTTCTTGGACATTAATTCGTAATCAGTAGGAAAGGAATCCCGCTGAGCCATAACGCAGAGATAATGAAACGACTCTTGTAACTCATCCACAGATAGTACGCCTACACGTTTGCCCTGAGAATTTTTTAAATTAAAAATAAATCGTAAAACATAGGCAAATGATCTTTGAAGTCTACTTAATGTCGAATATCTTTCAAAATTGATAATAGGTTCGCTTATTACAGCTGAATGAGCCTTTATTTCAGATAAGATGCTAACTTTATTTGGCTTCATTACAGGCCATACTGATTCGTCCTCAGACAAAAAACTAGGACCTGACCACCAAATATCCATATGAATTAACCTTTGAGCATCCACCCCTCTCGAGATAAGATCAGCTGGATTGCATTCGGTAGGGACATACCGCCAAGATGAAATATTTGTATTTTCAATAATTTCTCCAACCCTATTAGCAACAAAGGTCTTTAATTGTGTAGGATCTCCATGAACCCAAACCTGGGAATCGCACCAATAAAAGATACGATTTGGCGTAAATCTGATTGATTCAAGCACAGTTTTAGTGAGCCTTGCAGCTAGCAATGCGGCGCACAGCTCCAGACGCGGTATGGTAGTAGGCTGTATCCTGGTAACCTTGGATTTAGCACATAATAGTCGCGTTATTACTTCATGGTTTGGATTAATAGACCGAACGTACACGCATGCTCCATATGCAACTTCTGAAGCATCGCTAAAAGTGTGAAGTTCAATAGATATAGGAGAATCACATATAGTGCGTCTAGGAATTTGCATCTCAGGAATTATAGCTAAATTATTGTCAAATTTTTGCCAATCACTCCTAATATCATCGGGGATATCTTCGTCCCAATCAATTTTGGCTTTCCATAGTTTCTGTAAAATAATTTTAGCTTGAATTATGCATGGACTTAGTAACCCTAATGGATCGAATATTTTAAATGATTTAGACATGATATGACGCTTGGTAACTTTGGTGGGTTTACTAGATATGTTTAAGGGAAAGTGAAATGTGTCACTTGATGGAGTCCATCCAAGCCCAAGCGTGCTTGAAGATTCACTGATGGCTAGATTATCCTGTTTGTTAATATCAATATTTTCAAAGATAGATGGCATATTACTTTTATATTTTCTTAAATTGAAACAGCCAGACCTTAACGCTTTAGACACAGCATTCTGGATGTAGATTAGATCGATTTCATTATCTGCTCCTGTGATGAGATCATCAACATAAAAGTCTTTCTGAATAATGTCTTTGATAAATTTGTCATTTTGCTCCTCTCCTAGCTGCCAGAGACATCGTGTGCTTAAAAAACTCGCACTCGCAGTGCCGTATGTTACTGTATTTAATTTAAATATTTGTAAAGGTGATGACTCATCATCTCGCCATAAAATGCGCTGTAAATCTTGATCCTCTTCACTTACTAATATTTGGCGATACATTTTCTCAATATCCCCAGTGAGTAAGAATTTATATTGCCGGGCGCGAATTAATATGGCAAACAGAGAATCCTGGAGTTTAGGACCGACCATTAAGATGTCATTTAGGGCATACCCGGAAGAAGACAAAGCAGAAGCATCAAACACTACACGGAGCCGTGTTGACTCACTATCTTCCTTTTGAACGCAATGATGACACAGATAGTAAGTCGCAGCCGCTTGTTCATTGTCAATTTGTGAAAGATGTCCTAACGTTGCATATTCATGAATGAAATTAACATAATCCAACCTTAAAGCTGGATTTCTTTTAAAACGCTTTTCTAAGTAATGAAAACGCCTTTTAGCTAATTTATAAGTATCGCCTAGACATTCAGGGTTATTACTCAACGGAAGTTTGACGCAAAATCTACCTGAGTCATCCCTACGCGTGTGTGTAATAAAATGCAACTCGCAAAACTTATCACTTTCATTCAGGACATGGGTTGTGGGAACCTGTTCCAGCTCCCAGAATTTAGCAAGCGACTCTTCAAGATTATCTTCGCCTGATAATTTTGCAACCAAAGTATGTTTACGAGTTGTATTATTGTTATAAGTATTATTTTTTAAGAATCTTGAATTTATAGAACCAGCAATTATCCATCCCAAGCGAGAATTCCTCAAACTTGGTATTCCGGGGCCGATTGACATTTGTTCATTTCCTAAAATGTCCCAAAATAAATCCGCTCCTATTAAAACATCTATTGGCAGTGGTTTATTGAGGTTAGGATCAGCCAATGAAATATCTTTCGGTATATTTAAGCCATCTATATCGATGGGGTATTTAGGTATATCACCTGTTAACTCATTAAGCACCAAACAGGACATATTTGCACTATAATCACTATTTATAGAGTTAATTTGAAGATTACAGCTGTCTGTAATTTCATCCATAATCTTATTTCCTATACCTATGACCTTAAGCGAATCAATAGGGTTTGAATTTAATTGCAATTTATTTTTTAGATTTCTTGAAATAAATGACATTTGACTGCCACAATCCAAAAGAGCTCTAACCTTGACCTTACGCTGGTTCAATGGGTTAGTAACCTTTATAATAGCGGTTGACAGTAAAATTTGTTCTGAAAATTGCTCTGAAAAATTTACCATTATTTCTTCACCGTTACTACTATTTGTATCTGCCTGGTCCACATCGACGTGGTGGCTGCTAACCTGACTAGGAGGATGAAGTAAACTGTTGTGCCGGACCCCGCAATGACAAGGGCGTAAGCGACACTTTTCGGCTCGATGACCTTGACACAGACAGTTCACGCACAATTTATATTTTTTAACGTAATTCATCCTTTCATCAATACCCTTTGATTTAAAACTAGGGCAGCTATAGATTTTGTGATTATTATTGCATATGACGCAAGAGAAATTATTATTAGATTTACTAGCACTATTTGCAAATGATTTTGTATAAGTTGACGACTGCTGCCTATAGTTAATATTCTGACCTAAATTATTACTATTATTACGCATATTACTAATGGAAGTTTTTGAACTGGAGTTGTCGTTTCTACTGTTACGATTGAGCGCCTCCAGAACATCCGCACGATCAATCATAAATTTAAAAAACTGTTCTAAAGTTGGCGTATCACAGTCCAAATTGTTGCGGTGTTCTTCCCATTTCGTAAGTGTAACGTGATCTAATTTGGATGACAACATAAAAATAATCAACACGTCCCATTTGTCCGTGGGTTGTCCTAAGCTGGCCAATGCACGCAAATTTTTTGTCATGTGATCAACTATAAATCGCAAAGATCTCTCTGATTCGCGCTGGATCTGTTTAAAATTAAATAATGAATTTAGATGGTGATTTATTAAAATTCTTTTATTGTTATATCGATTGCAAAGTAAATTCCACGCTTGAGTATAATTTGCAGTTGAAACCTCGAGATTAGAAATGATTCGCGCTGCATCGCCTTCTAAATATGAAATAAGGTAGTGAAATTTGTGAATGTCCGATATACGCGGATCATTATGAATTAGGCTCTCAAAGGTATCGTGAAACTGTAACCAACGGAAAAAATCACCATTGAACTTAGCGATATCAATACGAGGTAAATTTACACCAATATCTTGATGATCAGAACGACAAGAAGTGTCGAGAAATGATCCATGTCGGGTATGTTCACACTCAACCTTTTTTGTAAATTTCTCGACAAGTGTTTTAGCAGTGGCAATGTTAATAACAATATCGTGCTCAATATCTTCACGCTCATCTATTTCAGCCAAAATATTTTCAGAACTTAGCACCTCGATCTCATTTTGCAAGTCATCATACCTAACTGACAATGCCTCGAATTTTGCAAGCCTTAGATTCAATTCAGTTAATTGAATGTTGTTTAACTCGGATAGAATCGAAAGACCGCTTAAATAATTTTTAAATTTAGTGATCTGTCCTTTGACAGACGATCTCTTAACAATTAATTCCTTTAAAGATTGTTTTTTATCCATTTCGTTAGGCATTGTAAGTTATTTGTAAAATATTTAATTTAAAATAAACTAAGTTCGAATAGAAACAAAATAAAAAGCAATAACGCTCACGCTCCTCGTTTCGGTTGCTTAGGATGCTGGCTGACGCCTGACGAGCACTCTGCCGCGCGAGATGAATCTCGATGCTGTTGTTGTGTAGCACCCAGCAATGACACAAGCCTGAAAACGGTCGGCGTAACGATTTAAATATTTTGTCAATTTATTTAGATGTAACTATTTATTTACTATGTATTTATTTAAATGTAAGTAACTTTATCCAAAACGTGAATAAAGTTTACGATCGAGTCGGGTGCGGTAGGCGGATACATGGGCGTACACCTTTATGTTGCTAATTATTTAACCAATCAACAACAAATAACACGAAAACTATTGTTGGAAGGGTAAAGATTAACTAATTATGACTAATTATACTTATTTAAGGGATTAAACTAATGGTTAAACTATTGAAATTGGCAAATTATTAAATTTGTTAATAAAATGTAGGTGGGTGAATAAAATAATGTTTTAACAATGACTGACGACGAATGACGCAATCTCTAATTTCTTTGTAATTTTAAGCTAATTACACTAATATTCACTCATTTAGTGATATATTAACCTTGTTCACACAAATGAATGCAACTCACAATAGCTTTAGACACTATTTTGGGAATTGGATGAGACAAAGGACAAAGGAAAGACACTTATCTTATCGTTTTCTCCGTCGTGATGCAGCACCTTTGCTGGACTGCTGCTGCTGCTTTGGTTCGCTTGATTCCCCTCATGGGCCACCAATATGTATGTTTAGGCATACATTGGGGCAAAGAAAACTCCAACTTAAGCTGTTGAATGATTTAATGTTGCCCGTACGGTGACAGATTAACAACTAACTATACATAAAATGCTTGGTCATTATGAAATACGCCTTTTACTATTGGTTTAGCAATTCGCATGGACGACGAGATTGCTTATAAACTATCTTGAGGCCATCTGGGCCGAAACAATTTATTTATTATACTGCTGGGATTCAGAACAGTACATTATTTTAAAATCTGACCATAAACAAATGAATTATTATTATACTTCTATAGACTGCCTCGCTGGTTTATTGGTTATGCCTATGGGGTTTCCATCACGAGGTACTGGTTTTGAATTCTGGGTCGGGCCGTGGAAATAATTTTGAGTTTTTCTGTCTTCTTTGAAATGATCAGTAAGTTCTAAGCAATGAGTCGGGAAGTTGGTAGTGTTTCACCCCGTGCCTCGAAGAGCACGTAAATCCGTCTGTCCCGGTCACTATCGTCAATATGGGATAAAATTGTAATAAATTCATTATCTATATATCAAACGCGGGCTTAGGCCCGCCAACCCACGTCGGTGCAGCATGATGGGGCTCCGCTTCATATCCACTCTCCTACAAAGAGGCCTGGCTCTGTAATGGGCCGTTAATAGGCTGATAATGATGACTTCTATCATAGGAAAAGAAAAATAGTTTATGTTTGTATTCTATAATGCTTAAACTACTCAAGGGATTTTTATTATTAAAATTCAAACACGTTGTTTTATAACCCTTAAAGTACAAATGCTGCCATGTATCTATTAACGCATAGATGTTTAGCCTCATGTACATTTAATTCTCAATTACACCAAAAACCTTGCCCTTTAGATTGAAACATATCAATGCTATATGGCGGTTCAAATAAGCTTTTTGTGCAAATTCCAAACAAATCTATACTAAAAAAAGTGTAGATATACATATAAAGAAATAAAAATCACATAGCGTGAAAGTAAATTTGCCCTATATAACAACCATCTCATCATACAAGAGCTCTGATAGACATGCAAACAACATTTATATGAGCGGCACTCCAGGCTTTGACTCTGGGACTCTTGGCCTCTTTCCCTTGATGGCGGCTTTTACAGTGCCACAAACATTTTACATGTTATTATTTTATAGAATTATGCGTTCCGCGTATGGAACGGGAGTGTTACTTACGCGATGAATCCGTTGCTTAGCAACCGTTTTAACTACATATCTGTTTTTTATAGCTAGAGTTGTATTACTGTATGTTCGTAATAAAAACAGCCAGTGCCGAGCATAAGCCAAACACGAATTCGTGTAGTGTGGATGAGCCTTGAACGAACCCATGTTTCTACAATCGTCAGAATTTGATGAACACAAAGGTGTTTGAGGTCAATTTGTTGGATGCTCGCAGTACGTTTACAATTGATGACCAAAACCGACTCCACTCGTGCTCTCCTGCTATGCGTTGGCGCAACTTTCTACGTACGGTTAAGGGGCCAAACTCAACACTGATAGGTTTTGGTTTCAAACCCCAACCATTATACTATTTCCACTCCTGTGTCCTTACTACTAATGGCCATAGAAAGGGAAGATTGGTTATATCTAAAAGTTACTGCAAATATTCTTAAAGAAATAAAACGTAATTCAATAAGGCGAAGAAACCTAATCACATCGCAAAATACAATTTGCTTCCAATAAGAAAATATAACAAATAACAGCGGAGAAACAAATAATGAAATACCTAATTGTTTCTATTCTATTGAGAAATCAAATTAAGTGGATTTTTCAGCTTTCCATTTTCCCGATAACTGCACGATCGAGTGAAGCAAGTTCCCGGCAATCGGTAAAATAATAAAGTAGCGAGAAAACATTTAGAAGTTGGTAGGACGTGACAAATAAACTATCAACTGGGAAATGGATTGCAGAGGAAGTTTGTCCGTCGCGAGCTGTTCAAACTAAGAAATTGACTATTAGCTATGATTTTAAAGAAAAATAATATCCTTGGTACTTTACCTATACTAAAAACACAACTTGAATAATTTTATTTATGTTCCATAGATGTTTATTTTTATGAATTATTAGATCGACATAATATGATCAATATTAGCATTAATGTCCTGATTATGCTAAATGTTTACTAAGTAGCTATTATAATGTAATAACTCGGTACTCGCAACAAAATCAAACTTTGCTCTCTTGTTGAACAATTAACTATTATAATTCTAGTATCACAACCTATCTGTCTGCGTGGGCCCTTAGACTACATATTGCGATTTAATGATGAGAGATAAGCGCTACGAATTATTATGAGACGCTACGAAATGCTACGATATACGTCGTAGCTGTTTGTAGCCTCGTAGAACGTGCTTATTGCAATCATGTAATACAGCTTACAATGTGAATTATAAGTATGTATTAGGTAGGTATTATTATTTTGTTTATGGTGTTAGTAATATTATAAGTTATATTGTAATATTATAAGTTGTTTTGAAAATCTATCGATGGATAGTTGTTATTCTTTCACGAAAAAACTGCAAAACGGACTTCATAATAATATAGCTTACATATCAGAGTAACACATAGGCCACATTTTATCCTGAGAACTACGCGGGTGAAGCCGCAGGCGTCCTTTAATAAACTATATATCTTCTTCTTCTTCGTGTACGGGATAGCACAACCACCACAATCATTTCTGCCGCTAAACAACATTTTGGTCTAAATAGTAAGTAGTGCTTTATATTAACGGTTTCAGTGTAGTATATTAGGTAGAACTTGTTCCTACAGAATATACAGATTGCATCATTACTTATAGTCAGGTGTGATAGCAATCAAGGGCCAACTTGTAGTCAATAAAAAAATATGTCCTTTTAAGGAAGTGCTCTGCTAAAGCCCTTTTCCGCTTTCAAACAGAGTGGTGCTTCTGAACTACAAATACCCTTGCCCTACAGAAGAAAAATGGCGTATTTTTTATTTAGTTTTGATATATATTTTCAGTTAAAGTAGTTTCATCGAGTATGTAGCCCATCCTTCCTTTATCGAGGAACTCTATTGTTTCCGAACTAATAAGAAAATGCGGAACTTCCCAGTTCCGACAGACTACGCGTTAAATTTATCGCTTCTTAAAACAAGGATTTATTTGCGAACTATTGGAAAGCGCACCAGATTGAATACAGAATGCAAGAATACAGAATACAAGAATACAGGAATACAAAAATACTCATTGCTCGCGTGCCGACGAGGCGCGAGGCGCGAACCACAAGAATTGTACTGAACACTGAACATTTGTAGAATTTTTTTAAACTTTTGCATAGTGATGCTCAATAATCGATGTTGGAATCGATACGTAATAATTTTGATACTCTTTGAAAGTTGGATTGGAGAATTTATGGATATTTCTATTATTAATTAAAATTATTTGGATAACATTAATAAAACCTATTACACCGATACATGTCTAATCTATCAATGTTACTGTTAATCATTACAAGTAGTTCTTGTAATCTTGTGTATATTTATTTTACAATTTAAAAGTTATTTATGAGAGCACTCTACTTACAGTAAGAGCATACTATACATAATGTAAGAAATATCATAATATAATCATTATCACAACAATAGGTACCATATTATTTTATTTTTAAAAATCATTAAGGTTAGTCAAATAGAGAGTGACTTAATTGGTTTTTATATTTGTAGAGTATCGATAAGCAAGTACATCACTAAATAACAGTCGCAGGAATTTTAAAACTGGCGAATAAATCCCGCATTTCCACCACAAACCCCTCGGGCCTGTTGCACATCCCAACCGAATTTCAACTTTATTCCTATGTTTATAACATTGAAATTACACATCGAAAATTTAACGGAAATGAGTTTTAAAGATATCAGTATGCGTAGAGGATTTGGTTCTTTTGTAGGATTATAATAAAGTTTATTTTCGTTTGCGCGTGTTTTCGTTACGTTGCCCGCATTGGTGCGACGCAGTGCGTATACGGTCGTCCGAAGCGCTTGCATACGGATACGGCTGATTTATGGGATGTTAGAGTCTGTAGCCGGCTTTGAATTGATTGCGTTCAATTGACCATTTTTCTGAGATTTCTATTTATATAAAATAAATAGGTCAGGCAACACACCAGAATTTAGAGATTATAACGTCACATTTCTCTTACTATTTTGAAAATGTAATTACAAACAAAATTTGACATGTAACGGGAACGTCGTTTGGTTTCCTGATTCTTATAAGTTATGTATTACAAAAAAAATCATTGAATAGACAACCCTCTTATCGTAAGAGTAGTACAACTTTAACTTTAATTGTTTAGAAGGAGACCTTAAAAAAATATACAATAAGCTAAGTATCTATCGGTGTATGAAGTAAGACAAGAGCTGAGTCAACACGACTGCGACCTAGAGACGCCGAGGTGACGAACCGCTATTCATGATCTCATATCGGCTGACAAGCCTGACAAGCCTGTGACGTAAATTGAGTAAATCACAGGCTTGTTCACAAGTATTAGGTACAAGTAGACAGAGCTGGGAATGGTGTCAGCTTCCTCAGCAGACGAGAGCTGAGTCAACACGACTGCGGTGTAGCGGCGCCGGGGCGACGAGCGGCTGTGAGGCCATGAATACTACTAACTACGTCCTGAGTGAGGGCGAATCATGTATATAAAAATGTCAACGCACGCGCTTGCATGAAGGACAATTTAACTTATTCGTTTTAGCTTGATTCAGAATGTGTATTTATGAAAAGTATTTTATTAGATTATATAAATTCATTTATTGCAAGCACGCAACATTTTGTAAAAGCATTTTAAAGTAATATTTGTTGGTAAGTTGTGACTCTTCCATCAGCTTAGGAAACAAATTGTATTGAAAAATATTTTTTGAATAAAATAAAATGAAATTTTCCTCCTAGCTATTTTACTATGTACAGCTTATACTATCCTGTCTGAAGTTTTAAGATTTTTTTATGAATCTATATTATTGAGTATACCATCAACTTTGTAATGTAAGAAATGGAAAAATATTTAATGAACGATCTCAAATACATGTATGAATTGAAATTCGTAATTTTTTAATAAGAATCACTAGGTGTTAAAGCTTTTAAACCCGTTGAGTTCATGGCCCCACATGACTCACCTCCTTGAAATAAATTATGAATAAACATGATTGTTCTGCGGCGCCACGAACCCCGCGGGACTGTTGTAACCGCTGCCTCTAACGCTCACTCATCTGTTTTGAGATAATGTGGAAATGCACTCAAGTTTTCCAACATTTTAGTTCATTTTCCGCCACCATAAGCTTTTATTGTTTTTTTTCACTACTGCCATATTTTTTTTTATAAAAATAGAATTAAAAGTTCAAACATTTGTATTGAATTTGGATTTTATTTCAATTTAAAGCGTAATAGACATGAAACATCAATCTATTTATCCCCATTCCTCTCAAATCAGTCGGAAAGTCTGAATTTGAAGTGGCTACAACAATAGCTCAACGGGTGAACACCGAACCCGCTACCTTTCGGTATTGATTCCAACTCTTAAACCGTGGAGCTGTTAAGGGTTTAACAATTATCAAACGACAATGGCTGCTATAAAAACTGTATGTAAAAAAACTACTTGTAGATTAATTTAAATAAATATTACGAAAGCTAAACGAAGGGTACCTAGATAGAGCTAATGAATGAATTATATTTTTTTTCGACGTATAGGTACGGTTTAATTTCCTCGCCACCCTTGACCGCGCTCGTCGCCCGTTCATTATTTATTTTATAATGAAAATTGAATTCATTTCAAACGTTTACACCCACTACACTCGGTACCAGGAATTGAACTTGCGTATTTTATAGTAGTCAAGAACGAATTCTACAACTCTGTACGCGATATTGGTATTAAGAAATTTTGCGGCCTGACGATGTAAATAATGCCTGTTTTGCCTTATATCTCTAACAACGCAATACTTCATAGGATAATATGTAAACTAGCAATATGTCGTACAAAACACTTTCCCGCACTCTTCAGAGACACAGTGTATTCCCTAAATAAATCCCACTGTATGTCGTCTGAAAGATTATGTAAGGTGTGGGAATATTCAATAAACGGGCGGAAATCATGCCTAACCTGTCTTTAGTCTGGTCCCTTAATCATAGAACTACTGGAGCTTAACATTGACTAGCGTAAGTCACTGGGATACAGAAATTTTTCTTAGCAACAGAAATAAAGACGGCGGTAGTGCTTTGTTAGACGAGCTCTAACACAGGGAATTCAACTAGTATTCAAATGAATTCAGTAGTTTACACAAATGTGTAATAGACGCGGACCTTTATCCTCAACAGTCCACCGACCGCCGGACTACGCGCTATTATTTATTTCAAAATGAATATTAAATTCAATCTAATTATTATGGAAACGGAAAATAGGAGCACCTCCCGGATGTCACTCGTGTGAAGGCTATTTCCTATCTGTCTGCTTCTAAAACATATTAGAACTTCAATAACAACTCCAATATAAACTAAAGCTCAACTAATATCTAACTGTAATATAATTATATGAGACCATGAATAGATATTAGTTATCTAAACTTATACCAAATTGAGGAGATTGTTTATTTTTAACTTGTCTACCAAATAATTTCTTGATGTTAAATGATAAAAGTCTTAATTTTGTTGAATAAAAAATTTGAGTTTCAATTAATTGGCTTTCATTGTTTTGTTCTTGCAGGCGACAATGCAATTAACATCAGGTGTTTTACGAAACATCTGAGGTATTTGCTATACCAGCTATTATAGCAGTAACTTGAATGTTTTCTTAGTACAGTGGTAAGGTCCTTAGCTAGGATTAGATTGCGGTTTCGATTACAAGGTCGTCTATTTTGGGTCGGGTTGTGGAATAATTCTGATTTTCTTTTTTTTTTTAAATTTCAGTAATTTCTAAGCTTAGAATCTGAAACTTGCTGATGTTACTTAGACCATGAGATGAGTTCAAAATCATTGTTCCGGGCTGCTGCATCCAAAATTAGAATAGCTGTAATGGTCGCTAACCACCGTAGAGGAGATGGCTCATGAAGAAGAAGAAGAATAAAACATTATTATCCTAAGCCCACCGACCCGCATTGGTGCAGCGTGGTAGATCTACGCTCCATATATCATTATCTAAAAAGAGGCAGGCCTGGCCCAATAGTGAGCTGTTAATATGCTGATTATAAGGATGGTAATGAAGATCCTTGGTAAGAGTAAGCTAAGTGATCAATGATTAAACTTTTCAGATACCTATTTATAATATTACTCTCATCCACAAGATGTATTAGGCATCAATTCTCCGGTATCTCAGCAGCAGTTCGATGTTAATATAATCTGTGGAGAAGGTAATAGAGCGGTGCGCATATGGGTCATAAACTCTAGCTAGGGCTGGCGACGCTCATGTTAGCCCCTTTATTAACACTTTGCTACACTCGAACTATTTCAATTAAATTTTCCAGTGGTAATTATATTAATTTTGTGTCTCATCATTTAATTAATTTAAATTTTACTTATCTTACGATGATAGCAACTCTGTACTCTTGAAAAACGATAATTATTCAATAATTTTATATTTTACTCTTAGGGAATTATTGATTTTTAAAATACGTCTCGCTTTATATTATACTAAAAGTGAACATATTTTTTAAATTGTATTTTTTTCAACATTATAATTACACTCTTCATTTCTGTAACAATTTCTATAATCATCCTGTTCCAGCAGGCAGAAAGTGAAATAATCTAGTGACAGCCCTGCGCATTTGGCGCGCTAATGTCAATAGCAATAATGGACGAGCGCCATCTGTCGCCGGACATGTGCCACTAATTATCGCGACACGAGATTCAGGGCTACCTCCGTCTCTTTTATACATTTTTCATTGTTTTCAAAATGAATGTATGAGCTTTCAAAGATTATGTATTATAGATTTGAAATTGTACGAATACAGATTCCTTATTGAGTATTTATGATTGCTCTGTAATAAAATTTTTTTTCGGGCAATTACTACTATTGAAAATACCTTTGATTAAAAATAACCTTATTTTAATAAACACTAGCTTAACTTTTTAAGTTCATTTTAATTACGAGACACGGAGAAGTAACAATAGGTACCCACTTTCCGTCTCTAAACTTAATATTCCATAGGTCGATCCTTGACTTGAACCTAGGATGTCGTCATTATTCAAAGCCGCGTAGGCGTGTTACTGTACACATAGGGGGTATAACACGTATAGATAGTGGAACAATACATAGTAACAAAGTGCAGGAATTCCCTAAGTCCGCCAGTACAAATGGTCAGCGGCGTTCCCGGGACACTAAAATATTCCCGGGCGGAGCGGCGCAGAACTATTCCATCCTTCACAATTAATTCCATTGTGCCCGGGACCTTTTGTGGGCGCGTCTTACGTCCGCCCCGTGAATGTTTAATAACCGGGATCATTAAAGGGTTTCATCCGGATCTAGTGAGACAATGCGCTAAGCTCTAATCTGTGATCTCTTTTTATTAAGAAGCTAACTTTGTCCTCAGCAGCTTAGCGCGAGGTAATTACATGCTAATCTTTGAATAAATTCGGAGAAAGTTCTGTGTGAATATATATATATATATATATATATATATATTTACATCCCAGTTCCAATTCAGCGTCCCCCCAATTTACATCAGTTTTACGTCCATGTGTTTCAATGACATTTGTCTTAATATCTTTGCATATACTGCTTTATAATCCTATAAAATATTGTGTGATGAATTTAAAATAACAAGATTATAGTTATACATCAATATTCAATTTCTGTTCATTCTGGTACCTATTGAGACCCACATTTATATCTACGCCTACATGACGTCACCGTATATTTCGACTATTCCCCCTTCTTTTATGTACAATTGACGTCCTTGCTGTGCATACTTTGTTGCGTGCTGTTATGAAACGTTGTATTTTTTAATCAAATTAAAAACAGGTGGAGGTTCTCAATTTGTCTGTAATTTTATTGTTTTACTAGCATCCGCCCGCGACTTCCCGCCCGCCTATCCCTTCTATCCCGCCTTCAATTAAAAATAAGGGTTTTATTTGATTTATACTGAACCCTAATTATCTTCCTAGAATTAAAGTAGCCTATATTACGCGCAAAGTTATCAGATAGAGACCATTCAAGTATTATATAAACACTTAGGAGGGGTGGGGGGTCTTTACTATGCTTACTTTAGAAGAAATTACGCATGATATCCAGAGCATATATGCTGACAAAGGGGGAAGGGGTCTAAAATTGCAAAAAAATCTGCTTACGCAATACTCGAATGGCCCCCTGTCTGCTAATGAAAGTCCCATCAAAATCGGTCCAGCGGTTTCAGAGATTACCCCGAACAAACAGACAAAAATTCTAAAAAAGGTTATTTTGGTATATGTATCCTATATACATACCTATGTACTTAGTAAAAAACGATTATTTTAATATTAACAAACAGACATTCCAATTTAATTTATCTGTATAGAAGATGTATGTTCACCGAGGTTGTGGCTGGAAGTTATGTACTAATACTCGAGCCGTTTACCACCACCACCACTCGGTGGAAAACTACTTTTATTTAGTGTTTTGAAACTATTTTCTTAAAACTATTACGTTTTACTTACTATTATATAAAACAAAATTATTTATTGAATTGTTTATTAAAAAACCAACAGCGATACATATTTTTATTACATTTTCGTATGACCCTAATAGAGCCAATAACAGGTTTCCGTTCATTTGAACGTATATATAACTATAACGGCTTAAAAAAGAGGATGCCAATAGTAATGCTAGTTATACAATATTAATGCAGCGCAAAAGAATATTATTATAAATATAAAATCTTGTAACAAGGTTGTCATCATCAAAAAATCATAAAACAGTATCAGTAAATTAACATTGAACTATTTCTTTGCATTGATTATTATCATCAAAATTATTACTCCAAATTGTAATAATGAAATTGTCAAAATAGAAATAATGAATAATAATTCAATGCGCTGGAGTGCTATAGTCACTTTGTTTATGACTGTATTATCTGGCACTGGCCCACCGCCCTCCTGCGTCACCACTGTGCTGCTGGGTGGTAGATGCTGGGCTTGAATCGTCAGGGGCTTCGGTTCGGGCTCTGGCACCATTTCCACGTATGATGGCGACCGGCGGCAATTAACGCTTACGCTGCTTGTGCCTGTGAAACAAAGTTAATAGCTGTTAAAATGCTAGTAAAGATTTACTAGTTGACATTGTCCATTTTTTTCAAAAGTTTTAATTCTAAAATCATTTTAAGGGAATAAGTTTATCCGTAGTTAAGCTGCATTTTTTTCTATTCTATTCTATAAATAAAATAATTGTATTAAAATTAGTTTACTCACCTAATTGCTCCGTTTTGTCCGAGATATTCAGTGAATTAGGAGGAGCCCAACGTCCTTCTTCATTACACGCCATATTTAAATAATAATACAGCAATAACTACTTTTAACTTATGTTATTGTAAATACTTTGGGTGTCGTCTCACCAAGACTATTAAATGGCAACTGATGTAAGGATGAGGCACTCTCCTCATTGCATACGAATATCATTACAAAGTATTTTAGCAACGAGTGCATTCAAATGTTATTGTCTAGACTATTATTATAAACAGGAAATATTTACTGCGTATGCGCCTCTCACCGCGAGGTCTCGAGTTCGATTCCCTTTCATTAGAAAGTTCTGAATAGCAGCATAGCAGCACGGAGTTGGATTTGTGCCCGGAGGATGGCGATAGGCTCACTCCCTATCCCATGGGACTGTGGGTGTTATACACCTCTGCCTTCTGGGTAATATAGGCGTGATGTTATGTAGGAAATATTTGATAGGTAATATTATAGTAGATAAGTAATATTTTTACAACGAGGGCGCTTTTTTGAAGCCAGAGCGAAGTGAGGGATTCTACTCTAGAATCCTGATTCCACTCTACTTTTTATCACCCACTATTAGAATATAAAAGGCGCCTCAAATTCTGAAAAAAACTTGGCGCCTCTAGCAATTGAGATTTTTCTTAATTTGTCTTGGTCTGGCTGGTGGGAGGCTATCGCCGTGGCTAGTTACCACCCTACCGACAAGACGTACCGCCAAGCGATTTAGTGTTCCGGTACGATGTCGTGTAGATACCGACGGGGGTGTGGATTTTCGTCTTACACCTAACAAGTTAGCCCGTTTCCATCTTAGACTGCATCATCACTTAACTTCAGGTGTGATAGTAGTCAATCTTTGAACGGCAAAACTGTCATATGTGCCTAATTTCCGGAATCTGGAGTGGATTAGTTCTACAGGTTTACTACTGGCATACATGTTCTCAGAATTATTCCATGACCCGACCCAGGAATCGAACCTAGGACCTCGTGATCGAAGCCAGATATCCTTACCTACTTACTTACTTAGTTTTTAGTCCCTAGGGATTAAAAATTATATGGAATTTCATTATTGCCCGCTAAAAGTTCTATAGATAAAAAAGAACAACTTTGGGCGCACGTAAAGGCTAACAAAGTCGACCTTTTCGAATAGGTGTGATAAAAGCATTCTTTCACCATTAGAGAGCTACGTTATCCCTGAGTAACATATGACCATAATTATGCAATACCAAATGCCCAGGAGTCCCTGGCTAGCCTGTAGTGGTAGCGGAGTGCTCTGTAAAGAGGGCAAAGGAAGGAACAGAAAGGACATTGCCAAAATTTGCAATGATGATGCCCAGACTGTCCAAACTTATGCTCATATTCAACTGTTTTATTTAAATACAGGGCAGCCTGGGGTACACATCCATACAATTTTTGGCAATGTCCTTGTATGAAAGTGTACCTCAGGCTGCCCAGTAATGATATATATGTCATTAAATAGTGCAGATTTTTAACCGACGAAAAAAAACGGAGGGGGTTCTCAATTCAACACGTATATATATATATATATATTTTTTATATATGTATGACCACGCACAACTTTTTACAGAGTGGTCCGATTTTGATAATTCTTTTTTTATTAGATAGGGCATACTTCCAAGGTGGTCCCATTGTCACCATGTTAGGATCTGATGATATTATCCTGGGGAAATTGAAGGAACTCTTCAAATTTTGGAGGCACGCTTACAGCGATTTCGGTTTTTATCTCGGTATCGGTATAATGATAGTATATAAATATAGATGACAGTATAATACGAGTACGATACGTGGCGATAAATCACCCAAAAGTAAGAAATAAACATTTTTAAATAAAAATAGAACCGACTCAAAACGCACTAAAAAGTAAAAAATAACTGTGTCATTTAGTTGCTTTAATTTACTTAAGCATATCTAGGAGTCGGTGGCAGCCAAGGTTTCTACTTTAAGGACGTTACCTAGAACCCACAAACTGCTTTACTAAGTAAAATAAAGGTTCCTTAACCTTGGCTGGCACCGACTTCATAAATATGCTTAAGTAAATTAAAGCAACTAAATGACACAGTTATTATATATAGTTTTACTTTTTAGTGCCTTTGAGTCGGTTCTATTTTTATTTAAAAATTTTTATCTATTTACAGAAAACAAAGTTGTACGTAGCTATGCAGTCGCAGGAAAAAGTTGTGAAGGTTGAAAAAGTTGACTTTTCATACTACGACGACGGTCACGTGATTCAGAACACAAAAAATCGATTGAAATTTTCATTTTTTAGATATATTTTCAAGTGATTCCTATAAAACATGGGTAGTTGTTTAAAATTCATTGTATATTTAAATAAAACAGTTAAATATGAGCATAAGTTTGGACAGCCTGGGGCAAATTTTGGCAATGGACATTTTTTTCACAATTTGCCCCTTTTTTTGGCTTTATGCACTGAAAGCGCAAATCTGTGTTTTGTTGGCGTAAAATCGACTAGATACTCACACTCCCTCAAGAGTTGCCTATAGTATAAATATTCTTATAGTAGGTACATACGTCTTTTCCAATAAATAAATAATAATTAACATTGGTTCGCGAGATATTGAAGTATTCTTCCATTTATCGCTCACATAAATTTAAGACATATGGTTTTGTCACGGAGGGCCGATGGGACTAAAGGGAATTATATTATGGTATGGTACAGGGTAACGCAACAAATCTATACTTATAATAAAACTGTTGAAGGGTCAATTCTGTACATTGAATATATTTTGAAATTTTTAATTGGAAGGCATTCTGTTAACGATACAGAAGGCAAAAATAAAAAAAAAACTTTGCTGACAGACAGAGTCTGTATCTTAAACGCGTTTACCGTCGAAGGTACTGAACGGATTCTGATGAAACTCAGCATGGACAACGGTGTAGCATCTTAGCATACTTTTATACCGATTTTTTTACGCAGGCGAAACCATGGGCAAAAGTTAGTTCATTTCTTTGAATACATTTATCTCAAAAACTAAAAGTTGGATTTGGATAATTCTTTTTTTATTAGATAGGGAATTTATTGACCGACGTTACAAGCTATAAATCATCATGCTACTGTCAATAGGAGCGGAGAAGCAGTGAAATAAGTTGTAAGAACAGGCTTAGTGCGGGAGATAGCGTGGATGGGTGAAAATCTGACAGTTTTTTTTGTAATTTTGGTGGTGCCACTAAAAATCTCTGTGAGACTTTGACCCGGGCAGAAATACGTCAATATCATTGAATATCGTACACTAAACAAGTGCAGGATATTCTATGATATTGACGGACGGCGAATATCACGTCGAACGGTGTGACTGGTTCAGTATCGACTGTATAATAACTTAAATCAATGTGAGGTTCATTTTTGCACAAGCCATAGTTCACTAGGTTTAAACACGCCAGGCGTAGGCGTAGGCGTAGGAAGTAGATAAGCCGAATTTATAAACAATGTCAACGGTCGCATTCATTCGTTACATTGTTGTCAAACGTATGTATATCTCGCGCTACAGCAGCGCTACACGTTATAAACGAAATTGACAAGAACTAAGCGAAATACAATTTCATGCATTGTAGCTGTAAAGTGAAGTCCAATTTTTTTTTTTATTACAATGTTCACATAGTACTTTAGACCAAGACGCGTGGTTTGGCAATGTCAACCAAAATGACGTCCGTATATGGGACGCCAAAAGCAGGTGGACGCCATTTTAAATGCAATTAACTCCACATTGGACGCCGAAACGGTTCTAGGATATAAATATATATATATATATATATATATATATATATATATATATATATATATATATATTTACTTTGAATTCAATAGCTCCATGATTCAAGCACGAGAGTACTTCCGTCCAGTCTCCGTATATTGGACCGTTATCGAACTCACTTCCAGATTTACCACAGGTTAGGGGAAAAAAATACTGTTAATATGTACTAATATTATAAAGCTAAAGAATTTGATAAGCGAGTTAATCTCAAGAAATACTAACAGAAAAGTTATATCAGTGTTAAATAGCCTAGTCCCAAAAGGCTTTGTAACATTATACTATTTATGCAATAATTACACGCGAGAGGAACCGCGGGATATAACACAATATAAATATTAAAACTAAACAGAAGTACTGGAATTTGAGCAAACAATATTACCTTATTTTTATGAATGTAAAACTAAACAAGATAAAGTTTCGACTATAAAAGTGCAATAGTTATACTTCCGTATGGAATTTAATGCTTCTCGGACTCGCGAAACAGTCTGACTTTTATAATCTCAAGAGGTAAGAAACTGTTTTCAGCAAGTTCTTACAAGTTTTTATTATAATTGTAATAGTTGTGTGAATAGGTCAAATCTTGTAACTGAATTTTAATATAGCTTTAGCCAGTTTAATATAACACAACAATATTTAGTTGTGACTTTGCATAAATGAATAAGTATACATTTATTTATATAAAGTGAGTAATTGATTTATTTCTAGAACTTCCGCACATAAAGCCTGCTATTATTCAATACTTCAATATAGGTTGTACTAATATGGCGAATCCTAAAGATGGCGGGCCAATTCTTCTCTGTGCAAGATGAGTGGCAAATTAATAGGTTAGATCAGAAGAAGACATTACTGTAAAAGCTTGTGTATTTAAATTAAAATAATAGAGTTAGCTCATAATATAGTAAAAGTAATTACCCAATGATTTATATAGCATAAAGTAAATGCTGAGTTTCTTGCCGGTTTTTCTTGGTAGACTCTGGCTTCCGATCCGGTTGTAGAGACACTACGCACTGACAGACCTGACGTTTCAAAAGAGGTTGTATACAGCCTAATTCATTTTGACTTTGATTTGATTACTTTGATTAGGTCGTTATTCTTAAAGTTTTCTTGACTTCATTCGATTTAGTAAAAGGGTTTTTAAAGATTCTTATGCCTCTGATACTCCTAACTTTTAGTTTTTTGTTACATATTACAATGTAGGAGATAAAAGTTCAAGAAACACGTCATATAAGTTAAGAAAAGAAGTTCAATAATAATATGTAATATGAATCCTTCTTAAAGCAAATCCTCACACAACTTTGCGGAATTCCACAACACTTTCCACTCGCAAACATTTTTCGCAAAGAGGCGGATAATCCACAGAATATTTTCAATATGCGAACTTTAGCAGATCTCGTTGTAGTCACAGACTAGTGTAAAAGCGTAGACAATACGCGTACGCAAAAATGGAGATATATTTTATTCCTAATACTTATAGACATTAAATTCCACAAATTAACTGAGCTACGGTTTACTAATAAGTGCAAATAATCTCCTTTTGTTTTCGATCATATTAATTGCTTTTTAGACTTAGGCATATAAATTCGGGATTCGAAATGGTGATGCTTATGTCGTTTGAATAATAAAATGAATAACTGGTCAAATTTCAAATGTAGATTGGATTTGTAATAAACAATATATTCTAATTATTGTAAGAAATTAAATTAAAATATTTGGAAAACCCTCGATTGTCAATAATTTAGCTATTATAATGACTTTATTGTGAGAAATTCCTTTAAATAATACTAAAAAACGTGGATTTTAAACGTGGAAGTAAAATTTTGTAATTGAATCGTACATAATACTTATTTTAGAAAAATTTTAACATTCAACTTTCTATTAAATACATCGGATCTTATTACAATGTGTTGTAGACTACAGTGTAGACAGGCACAAAGATATACAAATATAATTTCTCTTTTTTTTGCGTGACGGTTGTTAAAAAGTCGACAGTTAGTTTCTTCTATTTTTTTCTAAGTCTACATTCGCTCTATCCATCGCATCGCGGCACAAACTTCTGTAATGCGGCTTTGGGGAATTTCCGCTCCGTCCTGCGAATGAAATGTAATATTCGCGCAATCGCGCCGATGATTCTGATTTTCGCTCTGATACCTTATTTTGTGTGCCAACAATACAAATACAATTGATACCAATATGTTTATACAATTAGATATTTTAATATTACGGGAGATTTTATTTGCAAAGGAATTCGTTTTGTTGGTATTGATTATAATCACATGTTATAAAAACGGTAACAGATTCACATCAATAGTTGCACGTTCTAATTACTGAGCTGAATGAGACAGACGTATATGAATGTATCATCATTAGCAGCCTTTTATAACAGCCTACTGCATGGTCAGATCTCTCTTTCTATAAAAGAGGGTGTTGGCAGACTCAAGGACTTTCCCACTACAAGCTGAGACTTTTTTGGAAGATAGAATAGCTTTATATTTTATAGCCCGACCAAGAACTCGATCTTAAGACCTTGTGATCCAAAGCACTGGATCACGAGGTAGGCTAAACACTGGATCAACAAGACATAAACACTGGACTAACAAGGCAGATTGTATAAGAGTATGTACATATACGAGGTGTTCCATTAATAATGGATCAAAAAGTGGATGGTTACTTACTGTTTTTTTACACGCTTTTTATTAGCTTCACTTGTATGTCAGTTTGTCAGTTTGTCAGTATGTCAGTATGTCAGTATGTAACTCTCCGTGGGTAATGTGCGCGCCTGCGGCCTTCCTTGGTTCTGGTAGCCGTTTCTCAGGCTCCCTCTCCGAAATTGAACTCTGATTCCCCGTATTTATAATATTTATAAATAATTATTAGGGTACTCCTCACCTGGCCTTTTGCTAGAATGTCCTGGATTTGGTTCAGGAACGTTCGCTTTGGTCTTTTATATCAGACTATAATATAACTGGTTGCTATACCAGACTAATCTAACTGGTTTTATGCCAGACTATAATCTAACTGATTTGCTATACCAGACTATAATCTAACTGGTTTCGATACCAGACTATAATCTAACCGGTTGCTATACCATACTATAATCTAACTGGTTTATGCCAGACTATGGTCACTGGTTGCTATACCAGACTATAATCTAACTGGGTTTATGCCAGACTATGATCTGATTTGCTATACCAGAGTATAGTCTAACTCGTTTTATGCCAGACTATAATCTAACTGGTTGCTATACCAGACTATAATCTAACTGGGTTTATGCCAGACTATGATCTGATTTGCTATACCAGAGTATAGTCTAACTCGTTTTATGCCAGACTATAATCTAACTGGTTGCTATACCAGACTATAATCTAACTGGGTTTATGCCAGACTATGATCTGATTTGCTATACCAGAGTATAGTCTAACTGGTTTTTATGCCAGACTATAATCTAACTGGTTGCTATACCAGGCTAAAATCTAACTGGTTTATGCCAGACTATGATCTAACTGGTTGCTATGCCAGACTATAATCTAACTGGGTTTATGTCAGACTATGATCTGATTTGCTATACCAGACTATAGTCTAACTGGTTTTTATGCCAGACTTCTTCTTCTTCGTCTTCTTTTTTATAAGAAAGGGCATACTTCCAAGGTGGTCCCATTGTCATCATGTTAGGATCTGATGATGATATCCTGGGAAAATTTTAAGAACTGTTCCAAATGTTATAGGCATTGGTTGCATTATTAGCTTCACTTGTATGTCAGTTTGTCAGTATGTCAGTATGTCAGTATGTAACTCTCCGTGGGTAATCTGCGCGCCTGCGGCCTTCCTTGGTTCTGGTAGCCGTTTCTCAGGCTCCCTCTCCGAAATTGAACTCTGATTCCCCGTATTTATAATATTTATAAATAATTATTTTATTCTCACTAATAAATAAATTACTAGCGACTGTGTGGCCGAGCGGTTTAAGTGCTAAACTGCCCGTACAACAGTCGCTCACGCGTGGGTTCGAGCCCTGGCAGTCGTAGTTTTTCTGCGACTTCCAAGGCTCGCTCCCGTGCCGACTGTACTCTGGCCAGGTTTCTGTGGTTTCCTTGGTCACTGTGCTAAGGGTGGGGTACAGGCAAATGCGGGTACAGATTGTAAGTCGGCCACAGCCGCTATAGAGGTAATGAGAGTGTAAATAGTCAAAATAAGGAGGGATTCAATAATCCCACGTGTCTAGGCCAAAATAGGCTGATGCGTAAGTTCCAAAAAATCACGCTTTTATAAATAAACCAAACTAAAAAGTAAAAAATAAATAATAGTTTAAAAAAACTAAAAACACGCTTTTTATAGAAACCCAAACTAAAAAATAGAAAATAAATTTTAATAAATTTAAATTAAGAATAGTGTTAAAAATTTCATTAACTATAAATTAATAATAGTGTAAATAAAAAAAATATATTTAATTTAAAAAAAAGCGTGGGGTGCTTTTTAAGATATTATCAAAATGATAATCACTCTACTCATATCTGTCAATAAAATATTTATAACTATATTGACACCATACACCCCACGCTTTTTTTAAAATAAAATAATTTTTTTTTATTTACACTATTATTAATTTATAGTTAATGAAATTTTTAACACTATTCTTAATTTAAATTTATTAAAATTTATATTCTATTTTTTAGTTTGGGTTTCTATAAAAAGCGTGTTTTTAGTTTTTTTTAACTATTATTTATTTAAACTAGTCAAATCCGTTATAGATGATAAGATAAAATATTTTACATAATCATCTTCAATGAAGCTTAATGCATCATATGCTCATATGCATAGGAACAGTAAATTTTCAGTATTTCTAAATATAGTGGCAGGTGGTTTATAGTATTATTAATAGGTGCGCTGTACCGGCGGCGGTGTGTAACACAATTTGAGCTGGTCACCGGCAGATGCGGCCACCGCAGACCCCGCACAAAATTCCGCTCTTACTCTATGAGGGTTACATACCTACCGACCTACTGTTTATCTATTAGAGGTCTTTGCCAACTCGCGAGAAAACTTGAATATTTTAAAAAAAATGGGTATGGTATGGTGTTGTGGGGCAGTTTATTTTAATCATACGAGTATTAGCTATATTTTTTTAAAATCCAAAACTTAAATCAAACACCTCATGATCCACTGTTAAAGCATTCTTCTGTTGTTTTCTTTAGATTAAGTCGTTTGTTCTATCCAGAGATAAAAAACGTAAAATGTTTTTTCACTACTTCAATTCTTGCTATGAATTTTCTTCTTTATCAAATCTTCTTCTCTATCAAAAAAAGTAGAAAAAAACAATAAACTAAATACATGCATCTCGTCTAAGTGTGTCGCCGTCAAATGGCACGTACGCCACGCGTGCCACGACTTCCGATAACGACTACAAATAAAACGACTACAAATCGTTTATTTGTAGTTGTCACAGTCTTGTATTCGCTGTTCGTACGATTTAACCTCAGTTTTATGAATGCCGTTGCATCTGATGTGGAGATAGCGGAACAGCAAAACATACGATTTGAACATTTTACATACATTTGACTTGGATTCAGAGTTGTTATTTTACTCCATATTTCCACAAAATAATTTGGCGGTTTTCTCTACATTTTTTCAGGTAATTAGATATTCAAATTAAAATTCAATAATCGTTTATTTTAAGTAGGATTTGTTTACATGCACTTTGGAGACAGGATAGACACTAGGCTCAAAAACCACTATAATTATCGGATTATTTAAAAGGAGCAGTACAGGGCTAAACTTCCTTTTATGAAGGGGGGGGGGGGGGTGCGCATGAAATGAAATGTTTTTTTTAACTTTTTACTGAAAATTTCTTTCATTATTTCATATTCCGATCAAGGGGTTCACTCCGGGACCTCATAATTTATAGTCACATAGAATAGTTCGTAGACCACGTATTTTTTTGTAGCATGGTGTAGAAACAATCCGACACAATTAATCACGTGACCTTTGTTAATTTTTTTACTTTAGTATTATGCAAAATACTCCTAAACTTACAATCTTAAACATAATTATCACACTAGGATAAAAAGCGATTCCTTATTCGCGATGGCCAATAAGGGGTATTATAATTATAAGATTAATTCAAGTATCAACGCTCTCTAACAGTAGTCAAAATTTAAGTAGTTTGGAAGTAACATATTATAGAGCTGGCACTTACTGCGGGAGATATCATTGGTTTATACTTTATAGAGGCGGCAATAAAAACCGGCTATGAGCCGGGTAACGGCCGCCCGGTCTAAAGTCACAGAGTGATGCACCGTATGTAGAGGCGTATGTGAAAATGTTTTAATTTAATTGAACTATTACGGTAGTCTATAATGAATGTGAATTCGTCTCTATCTCTATTTATCCACGGTTTAGTGTTAGATGCTTCTGTGCTTAATTGAGGAACTTAGTTATTACCAGTCTATTTTAACCGATCCAAGGCCACGCTTCCAACTTTTTGCAGAGGAGTACATTTCATTATAGCATAAGTATAAAATAGCATTATAAATAATTAGTAGTTTGACGGCCGAGTGGCGCAGTGGGTAGTGACCCTGCTTCTGCGTCCTAGGCTGTGGGTTCGATTCCCAAGTCTGGAAAAATATTTTCGTGATGAGCATGGATATTTCCCAGTGTCTGGGTGTTTATCTATTTATTATAAGTATTTATGTATAAAATATATAAAAATATTTATCAGCTATCATAGTACCCATAACACAAGCTACATACGCTTACTTTGGGGCTATTTTTATATTTATATTTTATATATATAATTTTATTTTTAATATTTTAGTTACCCACCGATTAGTTTATTTTTTGCAAAAAAATAATTATTGTGTTCATTTCTTTCCAAGTAGCCTCTGAAACATGGCTTTATTAAGGCTTTAAATAAATGATTTATCGATTAATTAAAAATAATATGTACTTAAATGCATTTTAATTCAATTTCATTAACGCACTTTAATATTTGTAGCTGTACCAAATTGTATTGGTAATAAAGTGCCCACTCTGTACCCAATCCAAATTAGAATTGTTTTATTCAGTACGGACGCAATAAAACAACTCTACCCTGAAGCCTCTACCATGTAGCTACTCTGCGCTCTGATTCCAGTTATTTTTATGCGCCAATAAACCCCGTTTAGTATACATCCGGATAATCCGTTTTCATTACATACCGTAAAGCAATCTTATGTTTCGTACTCGCTCTATATGATAATAATATCCAAGAACATTTCGGTCATGACGACTAACCTCTACATTAGATTGGCCATCTACTCCTGACATAGGTACTTTAATACCTATAGTAAAATTGAAAAAGTTTTTAGAGGAAGTAGTGCTTCTTTTAACTGTCTCGGTGATATAATAGATACGTCATAGGTTACACGTATGACAGGGATGAAAGAATATAGGTCCAAGAACTAGAAATCAAGGATCTAAGCCTTATTTTGAATATTAAAATTACTGAAGTGTAAGTTTGTTCGGTCCGTCACACGATACCAACGTCGGCGAAGTGCAACACGATAGTTTTGAAAATATCGTAAAAAATACCTAATATTGAATAGGCATTACTTGTATTCTAGAGCTCATACTGAATAGCTAAATTAGTACCTAAATCAAGGTAGAAATGTTTATTTCCCAACATATAATAGAATAGCAAATATTAATGGCAAAATCAGAAGCACTGAGGTAACAAATGAACGATAACTCAATCATTAATGACAAGAGTCTCATTAAGAACTCGTTATAGGTTTAGCTACATCCCATATTATGAACTAAGAGCTTTTTAACGCCAGATTGATCATTTTATAAAAGTTGAAAGCTAGTCAGCTCATGTTGCTACGAGTAAGTAAGTACGATAGACATCTATGAAGTTTGAACCATAGTGGCTTTGGGAATTTAAATTGAATCGTCAATTGTCCAAGTATAAAACAATTTTCTTATATTATATGGGTGTCACGAGATTTCATAACACAATCGCCAGGCACTTAAATGGAAAATCTTCACTAGAGAACCTTAAATTTTTATATTTTACAGTGTTTATCCAAGAGCTATCAGTTAAGATAATGGCACTTGAGAACATTTTTTATAGTAACCGTAATTACGTAAACTTTATGGGTCCAGATCCTCAATTTGAGGTCTGATACTTTCTTATACCACCACAGTGCAATACCCATAGTTGCCTACCATACTTGCATACGGCAGAAGCATAAATTGAGCTTACAAATCTTACACTTTTTAAAAAGACGAAGGTCTGGTGGTCACAGGCTCTCAATCTAAAAGCTGCGACTCGATGGTCGACTCATTATAATTTCTTTATTTCCTTTTGCGCCGCAAACCGAACCGTCCAAATGAATAATTCAATATGACCAAAATTTTTGACGATAAACGAAGATTTTACATTGAGCGACTTGATATTGTGACTTTATTTTTGCTTAAACAGGTAAAATTTATGGAATCTCGAATTAATAAATAACCATCGCCTATAACCTTGCTTTAGATTTAGAGCATGTGATTGATAGCAAAAGCGAAACTAGCAATGTAAGCGCCCTGGGTCCAGGACGAATGGAAGCAGCAAAACAAAATTATTGACGCCCAACTGCAGCCCTGCAGACTGTCACAACGTAACTGAATCTAAATAACCAGTACAGCTGAAGTATATAGTCTGGACATTTCACCTGCGGATTTCCCTTCAAAAAAAAAACTAGGTCTGCGCCCTGTGCGTGGGCACCGCCCTCGACTTGAACTGCCCTAGTTAAAGCACTGATTGATATGGTCTGGACATTTCTGCGCCCTTCCACGGTTTGTAGCGTCTCATCCACCGCGCAATCTCTCTATAGCACTGGCAACCATACCCTCAACTAGCTACATCCAAACACAGCAATGCGGTTGAAATAATTATGGCGTTTTGGTACCATTTCTTGTTCGAGGAAATATATATTTTTTTTAGTATGCTGATAATTTGTTAAAAAAAATAATGAATTAGATAAAGGGAAGAAAAGACTCAAATTAATCATAGCACCGCTCTGTCATTCCAGACTTAGTATAAACGTCATAATACTTTCATATCTTCTCAATGCCCTCGCCCATTATGCCCGACGTTAAACAATTCCTACTCGCTGTAATTGGCAAATATTTAAATAAAATAATTAGTACGAACTCCGAATGAAAATGCACTTTATTGTTAAATCAATTCGGTGCACTTTCGGACGAGACAAACCCAACTCGTTAACGTAAACTAATATTGAATCAGCGGTGCTGCGGAATTATTGACGCGTTTGGACTTTTCGGACAAAAATCGAATGATTTTCAGCGCCTCTACGATTTTTTGTTCTGTCGTGTTACAATTACACTTTTGTATTGGATAATTAAAACTGACAGGACGTATTAACAAGGTTTATTTATTTCGTCGTGCGTAGGGGATTTTTAATGGCGAATTTCTGTTAGTAAACTAAAAGCGACTATCCAGTAATATTATTAAGCAAAGGCAAACTGGCTCTTTTCAAACATAATAGTTTTTATTGTTCACGCTTCTTTTTTCCAAATAAAGAACGGGTGTGTAAGCAAAAATGATACTCCCTAATGGCGATTCATGTTATATTGCTAAGAGGGCCTTTAGGGAATGGAGATTGTTATACATTGTTAACTAAATGAAAGCTTTTTCTAGTATTATTAATAATTAATACCTAGAAAGAGGCTCGAATCTGTAGTTGGCTAACTGCAGATTTAAGCTTCTTTCCTTTAAGGAAATACTAAAGTAAAAATTCCTTTTCGATAGTCTGGCAATGAAAATACAGGCAGCATAAAAAGTTAATAAAAAAAAGACGTGTGGCACTCGGAGCACAGCATTTTTTATCAACTTATGTTTACCTACCGACGTCATCGGGACCGTGGCCGAGCGGTAAGGCGCTCTAAGTGCCCGGATTGTCAGAGAGACGCGGGTTCTTTTTTTTTACAAGCGTGATATTTCAAAAAGACATTAAAAGTTCTGGTATTTATCGATAGATGAAAAAACTAAAAAGTAACCTTTAGTTTTTCCATCTATCGATAAAAATTTTGAAATATTACGCTTGTAAAAAAAATTACTTTAAAATATCACGCTTGAAAAAAAAATTGCGGAACCGACGGTCCTGGCACTTACAGCACCTTACCGCTAGGCCACGTTCCCCGATGAAGTCCGAAATTGTGCTTTTGATATTATGTTTTTGATATTAGGTGTTAGGTTTTTCCGTTACTTATATTTTAAAATTGATACGAGCATTAGAAATCAGTTGCTTTATAATAAATTTAGAAAACACAAAAGAATAACAAATTCCAACTCGTCCACACTCCAGGGAGTGCAAAAGGTAATATAAAGTGGAGCAATTTTAAAGTTACACTACTTAAACACTAAAATAGACTGCATCTGGGAGTTGTACTTAGCTGTACAAGCGACGGGACTGTTATTCACTACGGGGGGAATTTATAACTAGTTATGAACACTATTTTAAAGAAGTTGCGTTTTATAAAAGGAATGTTTTAGCAGTGTTATGCTGTACTGTTGCTAACTAAGTTATTTGAACATATTTCATCTAGGTATAGCTACTATTTTATTACATGAAATTATTTTTCCATTTCCATCCCATTCCAAGTATTGGATAGAGTTTTACTGAAAATTTCTTACACGAGAGAAAAACTCGGAATTATTCTACAACGCGAAGCAGGATTCGAAGTTAAGACTTCATGATCCACTTAGGCTAACCACTAGACCGAAGAGTAAGTCGAGTCCTTAATGGTACCTACATAGTATAATTCTGAATTTTCTTTCTAAGAAACGTTCAGCTCGAATTAATTCCGTTAAGAATCAAATATTCCTCAACATCTACGACCTCCGTGGCGCAGTGGTATGTGCGATAGATTTATAAGACGGAGGTCCTGGGTTTGATTCCCGGCGGGGCAGATTGAGATTTTTCTTAATTTGTCTTGTTCTGGCTGGTGGGAGGCTTTCGCCGTGGGTTGTTACCACCCTACCGACAAAGACGTATCGCCAAGCTATTTAGCGTTCTGGTACGATGTCGTGTAGAAACCGAAAAGGGTGTGGATTTCCGTCCCACTCCTAACAAGTTGGCCCGTTTCCATCTTAGACTACATCATCACTTAACATCAGGCGTGATAGCAGTCAAGGGCCAACTTGTAGTCGATAAAAAAAACATTATCAAAGTCCAACAATCTGCATTGAAACAATCCATGGAATATAGTAAATTAAAAAACAAGTCTAAGCAATCACATTAAGAATCTCTCCCACTATAATATTTTATTCTTTAAACAAAACTATATTTTGTAAAAGAATTTCATACTTTGAAAAGAATCTAATATAAACTATAAAGCTACTTTAGAAAATGTTAATGTAGCTGTAATAAATTAAATTGTAGCAATATATTAATAATTTGCCAAAGTGTTAATTTAAATTAAAACGATACGTTGTAGGTATAACAGCTTTAATGGCGGGCTGCACAGCAATGCTGTAACCACACTAACAATACTAATTTAATTGCGGTAACTAATATAATTAATGATGTTTAAATAATTGCACGTAATGCCGGAAACACACTAACCACCCACCACCCAAATTAATGTGTTCGGTGTACACCTACCCGCAGTTAACTATTATAATAAGAAAGTAGGTTTGTTTGTTTATTTGCTGGAATTTGCGCCTTTGGAACTCAGCTATTTTTCGTATGAGATCTTTAAAAAAAGTCATCTTTAAAGAAGAAAATTTTTTTTTATAATTAGAAACCGCTTCGTCGTTTCAGATTTCAAAATGAAATAGCCTCCTTGATACTTGGCCTATATTGTTGTATATATGGTTAGGGATAATAAATTAGTCCTCGGGAGCCATTGTACGAGTAGTAAAATCTGATAATTATCATTACAGCAGTAAAACCTAACCCTATGATTACCAATGAAACAGTCGGCTAACGATGAAAATATGTTCTGCGAAACGTTCGAAGATAAAGGATTTTTAGTATTTAGAAACCATCAGTACTCATACAATAATAATTATTATTATCCTTCGCATACGCTTTTTTAAATAGTGATTTTATATATAACTAGCTGTCCCCGGCAAACGTTGTTTTGCCATGTATATTATTTTTAGGAAACATTTTTTTATACATAAGGGTTGATCGTGTAGAAGTGTATGTATTTTTTAATACCACATTATAAAAAAATTGTCCAAAAAATTAAAATACAATGTACAACCCTTATCACTTAGGGGTATGAAAAATATATAGTAGCCGATTCTCAGACTTACTGAATGTGCATATAAAATTCCATAAAAATCGGTCAAGCCGTTTCGGAGGAGTATGGTAACTAACACTGTGACCCAAGAATTTTATATATAAGATTTTGTGTATTAGGCCGGGCGCCCATTGTGATTTTTTGTCACGGTAACATTTTGTTGCCGTCACCCTCTGTCACCATCAAGGCGCCCACTGTAGGTAACTGTCACTGGGTGACAAAGTGAGCTTATTTGAGTTCTAGATCGATTTCAATTAGGTCGCTGTAATATTTTCTCTCAGAATACACGAAAATAAATTAAACGAAAAAGACGCTAAAGGGTGCATCCTATATGTACACTGACAGATTACTAAAATATATTTTTTTATTCTGAATTAAACTGAACACTTTAAATTTATGCATACATTTTTTAAATTATATATGGTTTATTGTAGGCAAGGGATTACATAAGAATGGGGCACCCAAAAGAACTGAAAATTATAAATTTTCATACAATAATTTGTTTCCTTTATCTATACAAATTACTTTTAGTCTGCATAAAAATATGAATAATTTTATAACATTTAGAGGTATCTCCTTTCAAACAAAAAGTGATTAATTTTTATGTGTAGCATACGTCTAATCGGAACTTTCAGCAGCCCAATGGCGAAAAGTCGCCCCAGAGCGCACTCGCATAGCGATGCATAAGTCCAGTGACAGTCACGTCGCCAGCAGACGAAACTATTTGTCACCGTATTGTCACGTCACCTTAGTGAGCGCACTCTCTAATATCTTCATTGCACTCGATTAGGTGACTTAAAGTCACGGCGACAAAAAGTCACAGTGGGCGCCCGGCCTTACTTAATATTGTCAATTTTTTTAAATGTCAATATACATAAATGTGAGTATTATTACGCTTCGTTAAATTTACTGATTGTATTATGTCCATACAATATAAACGCTACATAAACTGCAAGTCTCTGCGGAATCGCGGGGGATGTAAAATTAGATAAAATTTAATTAGCAGAGCATCCCTTATCGTAGTTTTACATTATTTATTGTACAGCGTGTTCCGATCTTTGAGCGAGGTCCGCGTAAAAAAGGGTGCTCCAATTTGAATAATTAATAAAATTTGCATATACAGGCTGGCAGACAAGTTAAGGAATTTTAATAATATTAAATAGGATTTTAGGGTTTTTTAGTCAAGGCGAAATTTAAATGCTATTCTGAATGGTGTGAGATTCGATTCCCCAAGGATGATGATGAAAACAAAATCGTAACATTTCGACCTTTATTTATAAATCCAAATTATCGATACATTTGTTGTATAATTAGATATTTTCTAAACACGTCCCCAAATTTCTTATTCCGTGCGCGTACCAAACCGCATCACACCCCTCCTAATTATCCAAATATGCAAATGTCATCAAAACGGACACATTAATTGTTTCATTTTAATCCCAGCACAATAGGGATATGCTAAATACTCGAGATCTTTTTGTTTACAGTGCAATGACCTCTGATTTAGGTGTTATGGTAATTTTATTTTCACTTTAGATAGGTTCTCGGATTAATTTTCCCGCCTCATAAGAATATAGGATAGACTATGTGACTACGGATGAATCGAAGTAATCTTATTAATTTTAATAATAGGCTAAACGTTAGATAAAGCAAGCTCTTACTTGGCTACCGCTATTCCTGACGAGAGATACATACCGCTGGAAGAGCATTCCATATCTTAACTGTTTCATAAAAAATTAGTTGTCTGTAAAGTCGGTTTACTGACGATAGTTGAACGTGACAACGTCTTAAGAAAATACTGATGGAATGGTAGCATTTAATTGGTTATTAAAATTTTTAATTTAAGTATATTTTTATAAATATTAATTTAAATTAATAAAATAATTGATTTTGATTGTATAAATTTATATTTTAAATTTATAATAAATATATTAATTTATAAATATATTAATTTTTAATTTAAAATTAATATATTTAATAGACGGATGTCGAACACTGCCGAACGCAAAGGCCGATTGTGCTTCTTTGTCGCTCGTTCGGCGCTCTCGCTTGCACTTCAAGCCTTACATGGAACGCCTCAAAGCGAGGTAACGCATGAGTCATGTTTTTTCGTGCGTGCAGCCGGCTCTATCGAATTATAAGACGTTTTCACGTCAAAACATCGACTTGAAACGTTTCAAAGCGACTCGATGTCAAAAACACATCCATATTGGTGATAAAAAGTCTTTATTGTGAAAAAGCGCAGAAGATCGAATTAAAAAGTCCATTACATACACAAACGCAATACGGGATTCCATCAGGCCCCCTTCGATGACGCAGCCCCGAATTAGCGAGCAACAAAACAAACAAAACTCCCCCCTCCATAACTCGTCCACTACGGACACAGAGCTGGACGGTAAGTGAAAACGATTACCCAAGGTTGGTGCAAATATACCAATGTTTGAAACGGTTGCAACCGCGTAAATCGCGTTCCGTCGGAGTATCGAGAAATCCGTTCTTAGTAAGCGAACACCTACATCTCGAATAAACTGTGCTACAAAATGGTATAATTTTAAAGATCTGATAAGTCAACAAGTCAGTTGTTCTTTGCATAAATAATATGTGTCAAACATTGACATATTAATACTATGGACTTCGGGTCAGTGCTAAGAAGTGTCCGAACCTAAAGAGATCTAAAACGCGAAAAAGATTCCAAATCGCATTCAGTCACATATTAGCTTACTGAGAGAATATACGTCAATAATGTTATAGAACAACGACTGCATAGAGTTATTTCGTTGTTTAATATTTGATTTTTTTTTAATTCCTTCATTTTTTGAATTGAAAATAATTTACATTATTAATTAATAAACTATTTTTTAATATTAATCAAAAAAGTTTTACCATTATGGTAAATTGGACCCTTCCGTCCGTCCGTCCGTTGGTCCGTCCTTCACACTCGATTATTTTGATAACTATAAGAATTATCCACATAAAATTTGGAACAGTTATTTAAAACAGTGACCTAATGTCATTGTAGTAAAAAAATATATTGGTTGATACTAGATTTATCCCAGCATACGCATGAATATAATATAAGGTTAAAGATGCCAAAAAAAATTCTAAGCTACCTACTTCACAACATTTATGTTGTCCTATTTTCACGAGAAGCTGCCATGTCAAAAAAAGGCTGCCATGGCAACCGTCAGTCAAAGCTGATTACTTATTGCAAGCATTTATAAAAACAAACACATTCTAGTATACATAAGATATCTCGGGACACTTGTCGTGAATTTTGCATTACACCCGAAGTCCATAGTACTAACTATTAAAATGTCAATGGTGTCAAATTATAATATTACCTGGCTCATTGGTCTTAATTGATTGGTCTAATAATGCATAGGCTGTTAATATATCTGTTTTTATTTAAATTCAATCGTTTATACTTGATAATATAAACACCTATAGAGGTTTTAATTCCAACAATCCCCCTCGGCCGGCGTCGCTGTAAATTACCAAAAATCAAAATAAACAAAAGTGTCCCCTGCAACTTGAACACGTGGGGTGATCCGGGCCGCGTCGGTAAGTGAAAATTATTGACCCATATTGAACCATATTGGAAATCAGATTTCGGGTCCAAGCTCCGATTAAACCAATATTATGTGCAGCCCAGATTTACTGTTTTATTTTATTTTATAGACGCAGTTGTGACTTGCAGAAATTCATTACCCAAATGATAATTAATTAATAATTTCATTATTTTACTATTTTTCACGAAAACCTGACTAGACAAGTAACAAAAACGCCGAAAATCAAAATCAAAGTGAACAGCTTTGTTAAGTCAACGTTTCCTGAGAATACTAAACAAATAAATTAATTAATGTATATCGTAGGCAATAACTAAATAAATCTTTTCAATGTTGATTTGTAACAAAACAAACTTAATTTAATTAAGTTGTAACATAATGAAATCGTAAAACATAATCCAAGCAATTTAGCATAAAGTTAATTACGAAACATTTGGTGGTTTTATTGCTCGTAAAATGCCAAATTTAATTTATTCTCCGGGCTTTAGAACACTAAGGTAACGAATTTTTTGCTTACCATAAATCTAAACACAATCACATTTTTCACATCACACATCTTTTTGAAAACGTCATTTAAAAAAAAACGAAAACACTGAATACGCAAAATTTGACGGCCGAGTGTCGCAGTGGGTAGTGACCCTGCTTCTGCGCCCTAGGTCGTAGGTTCGATTCCTACGACTGGAAAATGTTTGTGTGATGAGCATGGATGTTTTCCAGTGTCTGGGTGTTTATCTATTTATTATAAGTATTTTTGTATAATATATATAAAAATATTCATTACTTATCATAATACCTATCACACAAGCTACCTAAGCTTACTTTGGCTATATAGCGATGTGTGTAATTATCCTAGATTTATTTATTTATTTTATGCTTCACTTTTTGAAATTATCAATAGAATCAAACAATGGTAAAAAAGAATTTAAAATTAAGCAGAGCATGTATTTTTATTTTATTTTACATGACATGACATTATAGCGACATTCGACCTCCGTCATATGGACTGTTCTCGACTCTTTACGTCTGGTTCCGTGGCACATTAGCTGCTGGTAATAACGATTATACTCGTAAGTAAAGATAAAGTTACAATAGTCAAAACAAAATGAATGAACAAAGTATTGTCAACAAACGCGACATCAATTTCGCAAGCGCGACATCTCTTCGCGCGGGTGACATTATAGCGACATTAGGTCGCAGTTATCGTGATTGCGCTTGTCGCTTTACGACTCGATCCGTTCGAAAGTTCGCCAGTTCACGGCAACCGTGGCAGGTAATGCCGCTGTTTGCGAGACATATTGCTTTATCCGCTCTATCCCACTGTTCGTACAAAGAGATAACTATATTGTATAAAGTTTTATTACATTATCCTACATAAATGCGCCAACGACTGCCTTGTTGGTTTAGTGGCTTAAGACGACAGATCTCAAGGTTCTGAGTTTAAATCCTGAGAAATATTAAGCATTTCTTTATTCCATTAAGTTTTGGTTACATTTTCTCAGTCGAGTCGGAAAGTGAAACGTGTCGTAGTATTATAAGTCATTAGAAATAGGCTAATTCAGTATGTATTTGTATAGTAAAAACAGTCACAAAGTCAATCCAGGAACAAATGTATTGTCAACAAACGCGACATAAATTTTCCTAAAGTTATCGCGCGACTGACATGATTATTATAGCGACACTAGGTCGCAGTTATAGTGATAGCGCTTGTCGTTTTACTACTCAATCCATTGGAAAGTTCGCCAGTTCACGGCAACCGAGGCAGGTAAGGCCGCTGTTTGCGGGACATATTGCTTTATTCGCTCTGTCTCACTCTTCGTACAACTAAATATATCGTATAAAGTTTTATTATATTACCCTATACAAGTACGCCGACGACTGCTTCTTTGGTAAAGAGGGTTAGCCTATATACTGCGATTCTCAATGTCCAAGGTTTGAATCCTAGGTCAGGTGGTACCTGAGCCAAAGCTGAGCTTTTATTTCTTCCATGTAATATTTATATAAAAAAAATCAGCTTTGAGTGGGGAAGTAGGTTGTGCCTTAGAGAGCACGCACACAATTCCGCTCATCGTCAAGAACAGTGATTGTTAACAAACATTATCACCCTAAGTTTCATATCTGCTATAATATAAGATGGTGCATGATCATTTAGTGGACCTTAATAACAGTTTGATAATGATGATATTGACTCATTAATCTATATAATGACATCATATTGTTGCTTTGATAAGATGAAGTAATCATCAAAACATGGCTAGAATAAACTATTTCAAAAGTCTAAATGCCTAACTCCTTATAAATATTAATTTTATTGGAGAAACAATAAAATAGTATTATTACTATCATAAAAACAGGCCTATATAAGTTACTCGCGTACAGCTGTTACCTAAACAAAACTAATTTAAACATTGTTATCCGACTTCGTAAGAAAAACGACTTGTTTTTATATTGTTGGATTTTAACAATAATTTTACGGTGTGATATTGGAGAATATAATAATTATCTTTAAAATATTACTGCATTATTGCTCTGAGCATAAACAAAAGATACCTTTAGGTTAGCTGCCTCACGTCGTTGGTAGGAACTCCAGTCGTTGTTACCAAAGTTTTGAAAATTGGTAAATTTATAGATTTAAATTTGCTTTTTATGAATTTCATTTCCGTAGCTTTACCACTCGTGTCACCAATTTTAAAAATTAATAACATAATATAATTTTTGTTTAATCGGAAACTGAGTAGGATCGGAAATATTGACAATTTTCAAAACTCCTGTAAAACTTTCCAAATCAACCCTTTTCTTAGTACCCTTAATTATAAGTCAATGGATCCAAATGACCCTACGTTGTATAGAAAGAAATGTAAAGTGTTAAGTGTATAGAAAGAAGACTCAAATAGAAAGGCAATGTAATATCCGTAAATATAAAAACTCAAATAGGCATAAGGCCGTAAAACTTTTTACAGTGTCCGGTCCCTCGGATTAGGGCTAACTAGTTTGTGGACAAATCACCTCCAAGTTGCGCCGTCCACTGATGGGCTAAAGTTTATTATTGGCAAAAGTTTGCCACATAATACAGCTGGCTGAGATTTAGCGACTCGTTAGATGCTACCGGCGAGTCTGTCTAGCCCACGACCTATTTCGGTAGAAGTAACACGCTGCCTATACAAGCCTTAAGGATTTTGTTTTTTCTAAACATTAGCCCTTGCCTGATGTTACAGCTGGTGGAACGAGATGATGCAATCTAAGATTAAGGATACCTTATTATGAGTACCTAGGATAAAATCCACACCTATTTCAGCTTCTTCACGACATCGTAACAGAACCCTTAATTACTTGGCGGCACTTCAGACCTGGACCAATTTAGAAGATCTCTATCTTCTCCGTCTTAAAAAACTACAGAACCCAAATTAGCTAACTAGCTAAAATGGAGAAGTGTATGCTCAGTTGGTTTAGTCATAATTATAGAGAGAATTAATGAAAGGAGACTTACGAAAGGGATTTATAAGTGAGGGTATAAGAGAATGTTGAAAGGGGAAGACCAAAGCGAATGTTTCTGGATCAAATCCAGGATATTCTCTTTAAATGCCAGGTTGAAAGTACTCAAAGCTAACGTACTTGTCTGAAAGGCTTAATGAAACTGGATGAAGCGACAGAGAAATACAAGGATCGTGGAAAGTCGTGGTCTATACCTATCCTTCTGGAAAAGAAGCGTGTATATATTTATGTATGTTTATTAACCGTTTCCATATAAATAATTAGAAAATTATGACATAAAAATCTTACGCTACTTAAATTATTGCAATGACTTTTCCTGATTGTGACATATGAGCGCTCAACGTAAACGCATTAATTTGAAAAGTTAACTCTAACAAAGGCCTTTAAACTCGCAGCCTTAATTAGCCGGATAAAGGCTTTGTGTAGCCGTGAAAAGTGAAAATGGAAACAGCGGTCAAGTGGCGGTGCGATCCGTTTCATATGAAAATTTCATTAACTACGTGCAGGGCCCCCGGCCCTCGGTGGTAGCATTCCCGGTGAGGTGAGCTCATTCGATACTGCCTGTTTTGTGACAAGAATAGTACCTCATTTTTTGATATCGATTAAATACTTAAAACATTTAAAATTTGAACTCGAAATTTTTAATTAAAAACCACGAGTAAATCCAAATCTGCTGAGAAACGTAGACAATAAACCATTGTAAGATAATTATGTTGAAATTCTCAGTTAAAGATTTGGATATATGGAACATAAAAAATAATTCTAGAACAACAATTTTTAAATACAATACTGTTTACCAATTGCATCACCAGTCAGTCACTGATCAAAGGTAACGGATTTTAGTATACTATTTATTAATTGCATATAATTATTTTTAAATCTTCAGGCTTTACTAAACAGAAGTAAAATATTGGTAGAAGTAAATTTTACTTTGCAGGAACTAAATAATACTCAAAGTAAGATGATAATTATCACACGTTTCTGCGTGGCTAATGTTCTGTTCAGTGTCACACACAAACGCGTCCGTTTTTCCATAAGCAGCATATCCATATGCGGTCTAACATTGCGTAAGGTTGAAATCACTTCCCATAACGTTAACATTGATTTAACTTAGCCAGTCGCAGAAATTTACGCGTGGATAAATTAGCCGAGCCGCACGATTTGCATCCAGCCCGCGTATAATATAGCCGGCTAATAGGGCGCGGCCGTTTAGCCGGCGGTGCAGTCGGTATCGCGTGACGTCATTCGATTAGCCCACGTTTGGGTAAGCGTCCGACAACGGGATCATCGTATTATGAATGTAACTGGAATATATTTTGATGGTAGAATGTGCTGGTGTTATAAATTAATTTCACGAAATGAAATGTAATTACCTAGATAATATACGAGTCAAAGTAGCACAACAAGTCTCAAAGATAAAGTGGCAATGGATGGCGTATAGTGTTAGAGTCCATGAACTTTGAAGTCCTAAGGTGGTGGAATAGCGACTAATCCGAACCGAAAAGCGCAGTGTTATTTTCCTATTTGACTGTAGAATGGTGTTGGCGTAAACGTCCAAAAATTCGTTTTTTTTTTTTGAGAAAAAATATATTTATCATTATTATCATCAGCCGATCAACGTCCACAGCTGGACATAGGCCTCCTGTAAAAGCTTTCAAACACCACGATCTTGAGCCATCTGCATCTAGCAGTTCCCAATATTAACAATCTGCTTGAATAATTTCATTAGTTGTCATAAAAACTGATAAAATAAAACGTGATTAGATTGCATCATCACTTAACACCAGGGGTGATAGGAGTCAAGGGCCAACTTGTAGTAGATAAAAAAAACGTAATAATGTAAAAGACAACAAGACTTTTTTTGTTACTTGTTAGTAACAAAAAAACAAAAACCCTGCCAAAATAGAAATACTAGGCCGTAGGGGTAAAGATTAAAATTACAGAACCCTGTAGTAATGAGCCAGACACTCGCTTGGCTTATTTAATACCTTCATAATCAGCCCCTTACCAATTAAATGCTCTTAGCGTTGCATAAAACCTATCCGATACCTCGCGCTCGTAACTCATAATAAGCGGAGAGACGCAGAGTGCAATAATTTACGATTTTTAACCCTCCTTGATGCCGATGCGTTGGATACGGTACCCGCTACCCACTACCTAGGTATTTGGCTTCTGGCCATAGAATATTTTAAATCGTAGAAAGTAAAAATTTCCTTTGACTGTTTTTATTTGAATTTAATACATCTATGGATCCTTGCCAGTAGTCATCTAGTAATTTAGAGGAATGTTGAGATTATTTATGGGATTTTAGATTATAGCATACCTAGATAATGTCTGGAAAAATACCAAGTCAATAAGAAAAGCAATAAGAAAAATTAATGAAATTCTCTTTTCAGCAACTTGCCAATTTGGCGCTTATATATCTTAGGCCTTATTAATTACAGCTATTTTTGAATTAGGACAGCTTTGAGTTAGCCTACCTGTAAACATTCTTAAACGTTGATGAGACAGTATTTAACGCTACAAAGGTAATCTTCGTCTTAAGCTTAGTTTTAGACGTTAGTTCTTTGTGTTGAACCTAATAATTGTAATAAGTTCGATAGATCATAATATGTATTAAGCTACTTTAGTGTACCTCACTTCTTAGAATATAATCACTGGCGATACAAAAACTTAAGAACATCGCATTCAAAAATATTCCCTCAAAGGTGTATAGATGTTTAAATTATTATTTGTTAATAACAAACGTTTGGCTCTTCTAAGGGCATAATCTTTGCCGCTACCCTTTCGATTCAAACACCCTGGCCGCTCTTAATTTATGCGACCGTTGTCTGGCCTCACCCCGCGCATCCCCCGGCCCGGCGCCGCGGAGCAGCCCTGGTACTCGTAAATTCACCCTGTTTGGTTAGTGCGTACAAATTGAAAGCCTGCATTCACTAACAATGGGACTGTGTGCGCTATGGTTTTTAACGGGAAATCATGACGTACCCTAATCTTATTTATGATGTTGGCACGTGCCTTTTGTTTGCAGTAGGTACCGAATGTGCCACTTCTGCGCATTATGCTTTGGTTTTGTTGACGTTTGGCATAGTTAATGGTTGTCGCACATTGTGCTGTGACGCACTGCACGCGGCGAGTCAACAATAATTTGACTTTTCTTTTCAATTCAACAATTGATTATTTATAGTAAAAAAATCCATAGCGAATTAATTTAACAAGGTCGCAAATTTTTTATTCAGAGCTTTGCTACAGATGCACTATTTTTTGAGCAGGGTAAATTAACGTTTACATTGTTCATAATATTATATAATATGATTATACAAAATTCCTAAATTATTATACTTTATAGATTGTACGTATACACTTAACATTAATATTATTATTGAATTCAAATTACAGTCATGATGTTTTAGTAGTCAGTTGTTCATCTTCTTCGTCTTCGTCATCATCATTAACTCAGCAGATAAACGTCCACTGCTAAGCTGTATTTACATAGGGACTTTTAAACATATTTACCCCTCAGGATCGAGCAAATATCTACAGTCTGTCGGTTTTCACCTCGTGATTATTAGATTAAACTGAGATTGAATCTATAAGAAGGTATCATGACTTTTTCGGGTTTCCACTACACGGCCCTTGTTTAGAATGCTCAAATTAATATATACGAGAGAGAAAATCTAAAATATCACAAAAAATATATTTTCCTTGTTTAAGAAAATAGTAACGTAAGTTTGGGCAGAATAAAATCAAATCGTCACATGTTCAGATGGGCTATACGCGATTCATATAATGTACAACCTGCTTTATTCCGGTACTCGATGTTGGAGTCATCAATGACGTCGTGTCGGGGGTAATCGTGCAGAAACAAGAGTATTAATGGAGTAAGCGCAACTGATTGAAGGCATCCCGTCGCCATTTTATAATGCGTTGATGAAATGTTTTGAGGGTTGAGTAGGAATTTCAAACGTAGGGTTAATATTTGTACTATTATTTAGGTACTTACTTAACTTTTCTTACCAAATTAAAACTCGAGATTGTCGCTGAGGTGAAGAATCACGACGCATTATATTTTTTCTCTGTGCCAATAATAAAAGATTTAACCCTTTTTTCTCATGTTGCTTTTTAGGTTAAAGTTCATATACTTTGATAGGGAGAGATGTTTAATAATAATTTTCAAACAAATGATGAGTTTTATTATCAAAATTTCACTTACGATGAATAATTAATAAGCCGTACATCAAATATCTAAACTGTTCTAAATCCTCCGAGCTGGATAAACTCCGATGCTTGATAAACTGTATAGGTCTTCTTGTAACTCGTGTAACATGTTAATAAAAGTATCCCAAAATTAAAATTACACAAGGTCATTTTATTTTACTGTAACTTATTTAGCTAGTTTAGCGGCATGGCTGTTGGCTTTAATTTCAGTAGGTTGTCCTTCTAGGTACACCACTGGCAGTAGGTACCACCAGGCATAGTGCATCTAATGACAAAAAAAGCCTTCTTAATAAAAAACCAAAAAACAATTAATGAAGGTACTGCAGCGTCAAAAAACCATTTTAATATAATTTAAGTACTTCATCCTTATCTGCATAAATATTAAAAGTCAAGTAGCTTTCACTATTCTGAAACAAATTTCGAAGCATTGGCAAAGACATAATTAAAAATTATTAAGAAAAAACATTTTATAACCATTATTTCACGCATTAGAATTTTACAAAGAAAAAGTCGCATTAAAATTTTACAAAGAGCGTATTAACATAATCAAGATGAAGAAGCTCGGTTGCAGCCATATTGTAAGACAGCTCAAATTAGAAATTCAACCGAACAAAAAACACTTTAAACTAAAGAACAGAGAGCATTTCTTTAACCGCTGCATATTTAAAGTGTCCATATCTTACCCTTTGTAATGCAGAGCGGAGCGGGATTATGTTGGTAATAATTTTTAAACTCGAGTTAGATGGGAATTGCAGGTGGGCTAAAAATATAGGTGGGCTAAAAGTAGGTGGGCTAGAATGGAACGAAACCAGTAATGGGAGAAGTGGTCAGCGGGTTTCTATTTACACCGGTTCCACTGTGTAAGAAAATAAAATTGTGTGCTGCTCTGAAGAATAAAAGGAAGGAAGGCAATTAAGGGAATATGAATGTGTCTGGATAAGGCTCAGATATTTTTTTGCTTACCTTGTTTATATGTACTCATATATGCCCCGTTTAAATTAAATATTTTAATAAGGCAATAAAGAGTGTAAAGATTCCCGGATAATTCAATATAATTAATCTGTTCGAAAAGTAATGTCACCATTTGCATCTTTGGTAAAAAGAATTATAGTTCAACATTTTTTACGTTTTCATTATTAATTATGGCATATCATTATGCCTTTATTCATAATGAAAACAAATATATATTATACAGCTGTATTGTGGACTGTTGACAATAATAATTACCTATATAAATATTTTTAACAATGCTCTATAATAAAAAAAATATTTTTATTTTACTCTTACATTATTAGTGCTTAAAAATGTATTTCTATGTTAATACGTAAGTAAAAAAATCTTTTTTAACTGTATAAAATAACCAACACATCAACGAAAATTTAAATAAAATAAGTATAACAACATTTTCCTGCCGATACGGTGTGAGTGTCGGCGGAAGTCATTGCATCCGCAGTGCAATGTCATTAGCTCGTAGGAAAGTTGCAAAGATGGCGGAATTAGGAGAGAAAAGAGTTGTTCTTTTTCAAACAGCGTTACTAGTCAGCAAGTTGAAAAACGTGAAAAATAGAGATAAAGGTCCTAAAAATATGAGCGATGGCTCATTCAATTCGGAATCACCTCTAGAAAAATATTTTTGAAGGAAGTTTATTAATTTGTTAATTATGATTTTTTAAAACTACTTATTGAAAAATTAAATATTTGTAATTTTTCAATAGTTGTAAAAAATCATAATTAACAAATTAATAATCTTTTATGAAAATTTACTACAGGATCTTATAAAGTACATATATCAAAAGGGTTCCACGAAGTTTAAAATTTTTAGACCAATTATTTATACCTTTCATTCCATTGTTTATGCCAATGGAGATTGGGAAAAAATTTCTTAGTTAACAATTGAATAACTTTTTGAAAAATGATGATTAAACTTTTTTTTTCTTCGGGGCTCGATTCTTTCAAGTATTAAGAAGATACTAAAATTTTTTCAAATTTTTAAAACCACATTTTATCTTATAAAAAAAAATATTTTTATTGCTGAAGTCTCTTTAGCAGCGGCGCGCGAATTCCGTAACAGTAGCGTGGAGCGCTATTTTCAAGTCTAAGTAAAATTATAAATAATGGAGATAGAGTTCCGGGAGTTAGGACTTTTTTATTGAAAATTTCCTTTTCTTTAACGAGCTTTTTTCAAAATTGTTAAATGTTAATATTTTTTAAAATATTAACAAAAAACGAAATATAATTTTTTTTCATCTTATTTTGTTAATAACAATTGCAATTTTTAACCTGCACCAAAATCCTTCAAAAACATTTTTCTAGAGGTGATTCCGAATCGAGTGAGCCATCACTCATATTTTTAGGACCTTTATCTCTATTTTTCACGTTTTTGAACTTGCTGACTAGAGTATATAAGATTCCATTTCAGTGCCTACTGTCTTTGTGTACGAGTTACTTTGACTCGTTGATTTATTTTAAAAAATGTTTACGTTTTCTTGTGTCTAAGATACGACACACAATCTTAGACTTCTAAGTAATACAGTAATTACCTTTTACGTTATTTAATTATTTTTTGTGATTTATAAGACAATAAAAATAATAAGGGTAGTATTTATAAATAGTAGAGTCACTATGAACTGACCGACTTGAGGTTTAAAAAATTGTTGTAACTTAAAAAGTGAACATAATTATTTCATGGAAATTTTAAAGCACGGAGGAATTATTTTTAAAGCTACTACTTGTCCCGCGACTTTTCTATGTAAGCAAAATTTTAAATAAAATTATCACCCTATACCCCTCGCACATTAAAGCAGCATGGTGGTTCTAAGCTTCAAATCCAACTCTATTAAAATAGTAGAGTCGATATCAATAAATTAATACTGATTCTGTTCAAATACTTTGAACATTAAAAGCTCATTATAAGCACAATCGTTGGATGGCTTTAGTATTCTCTTAAAATATCTGTTTGAGCCATTAGTTAGTCTAACTCCGCCGCTGTCGTGCTCAAACGCAAGTTACGCTCATTTGACACCAGGGCTACCTACGGAGCTACAATGTGTGAGGAAAGAGGCATTTTCTTGGACATCATTGCTACTGCTGTAGACAATTAACATTTACAGCGAAATAGTTGATAGACACGTAGTATGATCATTTATTTTTATCATAGCGGGACTTTTATAACAAAAATCCAGTTCAGTCTTCGTGCTCTCTTTTTAACTTGTAACAGTTCTTGTGTAAAATACCGGCTTAAGATAAAGGCTTACTTAGTTTATGGGCCAGATATTCATTCATAAGCTAATATTATACTTCTGAAATAAATATTGACGGCCGAATGGCGCAGTGGGTAGTGGCCCTACTTCTGCATCCTAGGCTGTGGGTTCGATTCCCACATCTGGAAAAATATTTGTGTGATAAGCACGGATGATTTCCAGTGTCTGGGTGTTTTTCTATGTATTATAAGTATTTATGTATAATATATATAAAAATATTCATCAGTTATCATAGCACCCATAACACAAGCTACTTACGAGTACGCTTACTTTGGGGCTATATAGCGATGTGTGTAATTGTTGTCTAAAATTTATTTATTTAGTAATATATTCTTATTCTCTCAGTTCGGACAAATCATCTATGACAACGTACTCCGTAGGCACATTTTGGCGTCTAAGGTTATCAATGCATTCATATCTTTTGAGAATTTTTATTTTTTTTCATTTTATTAAAAGTTAGACTTAGATAATTAGGTAACTAGCTATGAATATAGCCTGCTACCAGCTAGGCTTGGACCAGCCAAGAAATTTTCAATCTGCGTGGCCGGGAATAGAACATATACATCCGAAATCTACCGTATCAAACGTTGCCATAGTATTTTTGGTAGTATTTTCCTGGATTAGCGAGATTAGACTGAAACAATAGTGTGATGCACAGATAGCAGCCCTAAGTATGGTAATCAGGGCAATCACATTTGCATCGCGAACTTGGCAGCGGCTCAGGGTTGCGCCATTGGAACCAATTTGCAAATTATTGCTCGCACGGCCAGTGTGTGGCTGGGTTTTATTGCCGCTGCCCCTTCTTATGCGGCTGCCGTTTAAGTGGTTTAAAGGCTTGCTGGTTTCTGTAATGGGTTGGCTAGGAAAATCGAGTTTGCATGAATCTCTAGTGGTCTAAGAGCTAGCTAGCGATGGTTAGACCTTCGTTATCTTATAAAAGTTGTATGAAAGTTTGTGAGCCCTTGCTTTGACATATCGAATGGAAAGTTCTTCGGATGCTTCCAACGTGTCAAATGCGATCATACGAGTAGTGGCATTCCCTACTTGGCCTAAGTAGGAGTCTACGATAGGACACGACGTAATGTGCATCTATATCGCGTCGCGTAGCCTCGTATCGCGTCACGTCGCATTCGTTGTTTACGCAAGACATCCTGTAATTAATAAAAGGTCAAGCCAACATAGGTCCTCAGAGTTTGGTAAATTATACGCTAATTTTATACATTACCTCTGAATTACTACCAATTTTCACCATAATAGAGTAAGGTTGATTAGGATTGTTTTCCGCCCAATGACCTTTTAATTTTTGGTCTTTTTCTTTCTCGAAAATTCTTTTCTGAAAAATATTTCGTCAGCAAAGATAGATTACGTTCAAATGTAGACTTTTAAAATGTTACTTTAGAAGCGTCGTAGCTTTAATTTTACCGACTTTACAATATCATGATTAATATCACGTATTGCCTCGTTGGTTAGCCTATCTGGCTTCGATCACGATTCCTGGGTTCGAATCCTAGGTCGGGTCACAGAATATTTCTGAGTTTTTCATTCTTCGGTGAAATTCTCAGTATATTCCAAACCCGGAGTCGGGAAGTTGGTGGTGTAACACCCCCGTGCCTCGCAGATAACGTGCTCTGCCATCGGTCCCGGTCACTGTCATCAACATCTGATAGTGATCGTTAATAAATGAAAAATTATCACCCTAAGCTCGCCAACCTGCATTGGAGCAGCGTAGTGGATCTACGCTCTATATTCCCTCTCCTGTAAGGAGGGAGGCCTGGCCCTGTAGTGGGTCGTTAATAGGCTGATAATGATAATGATGATGATGATCACATATTGACTACTAAAAATAATCTTAAATATTTCACTAAATAAAGATTTTTCACATTGGATTTGTACAATCATTTTTTATAAAACAACTAGCTAACCCGGCAAACGTTGTTTTGCATTAAAAATTTAAAAATAATTAGATGAAAATTAGATAGTAGCCGATTCTCAGACCTGCTGAATACGCATACAAAATTTGGTGAAAATCGGTCAAGCCGTTTCGGAGGAGTATGGCAACGAAAACTGTGACACGAGAATTTTATATATTAGATCATCAAAATTATTCTTTAAATAACATACATAATTATCATTTAAATCAAAGTATTTCAAGTAGTATCTGCACAAGTCTGTAGGGCTTATTCTGTAAGTACAGTTAATAACTCTCCCGCCGGTTCCGATAGAAAATTCTACTGAAAAAAAACAGTTAAAACTCATCATGCTTACGAAAGTTTAAATGTAAAAAATTAAGGCATCTTGTACTATATAGAAAAAAGCAAAGCCGCTTGCTGCCATGAATTTTTGCATATGCACTAATTGATTTAATTATACATCGATGCATTTCTATGTCAGTTCAGTGGGATTTACGGTAACATACGGTTATACTGCATCAATGTAAACCGATCGTTTCTATCGCTTCACTGCAGTCCGCATGAAAAACTTCTGACTAATGCAACTAACTAGTTTTAATTCCACCCATGTGGCTTCATTTAGCCGCGCTGATATGGTGGATATTTAATTTTCACAATGGCCGGCAGAGGGCGGAAATGGTACGCTAGTCGCTGCAATAACACTTTACTAAGCTTTTCATTTCATAGAGAGGGTTGTTTTATTCGCGTTTTAACTTTATAATGGTTTATTCACTGTGTTTTTAATGAAAAATCTTTTTGATAACGTTATTTTTACCCGACTGCGCGTAGTAAGGAAGAGTCTGTTACATTTCAGTAGCTCAATCAATTTTTATGAATTTTGCTGGCTGACTTTTATAGCAAAAGTCGTTAAGTAGTACAATATAAATTGTAATAGTAATATTAAAAATTATAGTTAATTTTGCTCAATAGAGAAAATCGATGTTGTATAAAGACAGATTACCTACGATTTCTTACAAAAACAAACTTGAAACTAGAAGTTTCTATAAAAAGTTAGATCGTAATTACGAAATATGTAATATAATTATGTTTAGTTCATTATAAAATTATTCAATAATTCTGAAGGTAATATGCAAAAAATGATTATATTTGACAGGTATTACTCGTAAGTTCAAAATATAGGCATTTGCATTTTGCAGTTGGACATGAAGGATTGTCTTTAATCTTATGGTAAATTAGAAATAGGCTTTAACATTATATACGGAATTTAATATTAACGCACTCAGTGATGGATTACGGTTACTTTGATAAATTACGTCCAATAATATTACTTACGTCATCACCGCCGTGTAACGCGACGGAACATTACACATTTACACGTGCGGTGACGGATGACGTAACATTTGTCGCCGAGCAAAAACATGAACATTTATATTCCGTAATGAATTTCTGCGACGTATGATTTGCGTCAACTCTGTTACATGTGTAATATTTTATTCTACACTAACTTATGCTATTACAGTCGTGCTACGATTACGTAGCATGTAGCATAGGTTCCTATAGAAGAAAGTCTTTGTGTCAATGTATCGGTTATTGCAAATAAGTAGTTGTACAAGCTGATGAAACAAACAGATGTTTGTTTCATCAGCTTTTACAACAAAAATCTCAAATAAATAAAAAATAGTTTTCAGCTTTTACGATAAAAACAACAAATTATTCTTTCCACCACGAAATTCCACAATGGCCGAAATATCTTTGGCAATAAAACAGTGGTCGCCCCACCTCTGTTTTAAATAACTTTGGGCGCAAAAACCTGACGATCCGGTCCCTTATCGAACGACTAATGGCGGTACAAAAGGCTCTAATGCGAAATAAATTGTCGGCTCCTCCCGGCGCGAACAACGAACTACTACCTCCTGCTGGAAAATGCAAAGGATTTACGGACTGGGAAAAAAGAGGAAATCCTCAGTCTGACCCGCATGTACTCGAGGATGTTTTGTTAATTTCCATCCAGAAGTTTTCAAGATATTTTGTGTTATTGCTGAGTACAAATTGCATTGCTTTATAGTATTTAATGATAAAAACGCTTTTAATTTTTTATTAAATAAAAACTATACAATAACTTTAACGCTCGCTCGCCCCATCTGGCTGTGGAGGGTTGATTTTGCAGTGAAAAAAATTTAATTTTTTATTATTTATTAATTGAGATTTTGCATTATTTCTAATCTGAATATCGGTAAGGTGAGGAACGCGTTCAACGAAAGAGTAAATTGGCATTTTCTAGAGAAAAGCATTCCATTACTGAACCACTAGGTAACTACATCAACTGACATGTATTTAAATATTTGAGAAGAATCAACGCAACAGTAATATTATACTATTTAAATTTTTAATACCAAAGTTAAAATAAAACGAAAAACACCAAGACACATGACACATGACACATGTTAACTTACAATACAACCTGCCTTGCGTTAAAAAAAGCTCCATAACGGTTAGGTATTTTTGAAAGTACTTTTTGTTTCACAAGCTGTCACGTGTCGTAGCGCAATATCGCGACCACTTTCAGTATCAATAAGGCTTTGCGGCCCACATCCTGCAGGGCTCGCTTTTTACAACCGGAACCGGAATACGCTCGAACCTTCAGGAAATGCTCGCGTGTTGCCGAAGAGTCGGTAGCACAACGAGCAAACACAATTTTTGTTTGTAAAATTTGAAAATTTTGAAATTATAAACTACTTCAATTAAATTGAAAAAAATATTGTTTGAAGGTTATTGCCCGTTAGGGTAAGGGTACCCGTTAAAGTTAAGTACTTTAAATCCAAAACACTTGTGTAATTAGTTAATACTGAAGAAAAACAGAAATGATTATTTTGATCCCGACTCGATGTTATTTGTATAGATGTACAATAATATGCTTTCATTAGTATCAGCCTATTTAAGTAGATTACTCGTACTACAGGGCCCTAACTCTTTCCCTTATAGTAAAAATGATGAAAATTTGACCTTGACGTTGGTGGGCTTTGTGTGACAATATCAAACCAACCTACGGTTTAATATGGTTTGCAAAGTACGAGCACGTAAGACCACTATTTTCCCAACTCCGGGCTGGTAGAGAAAGTATCTTTTAAGAATAAAATCTTGATAACTCATACGCGCACACCCTTACACCGTAGCACTGTAGCTCTAAATTCTTTCAATAATTTCTAATTTTATACACGAAAATGTGGAAGCCCAGTGTGCCTCCAACTTTGCGATAAACGAATGCTTATATTAGCTTTTCGTTAGCAAAGTTCCCAGTGACAGCTGACGAGTGTTGCGCTAATATCGTTCACGTTATAATATTAACTACATTTCATTACATTTATCGCATTATTCTAACTCATAAATAAGGTTTAACCTTAGTTGTAGTTATTCCTTTAGTAATGCAGCGTACGAGTATGTTATGTAAATTATTTTTACTCGGCACTAAAAGTAATGGCAGTATGAAATGTACATATTGATATTTACGTGATGTGTTTATAGTTGTTGTAGTAAAGAAGTGAGGGGTCGTCATCGTAATTTTTGTAACGAATACAGATGCTAACATAAATAATGTAGTAGGCTTAACGTGTTTCTCAAAGTCGGTATGTTTTTTTTTTATCAACTACAAGTTGGCCCTTGACTGTTATCACACCTGATAATTAAGTGATGATGCAATCTAGGATGGAAGCGCGCTAACTTGTTAGGAGTAGAATGAAATCCACGCCCCATTCTGTTTCTACACGACATCGTACCGGAACGCTAAATCGCTTGGCGGTACGTCTTTGTCAGTAAAGAAACTACCAACGGCGAAAGCTTCCCACCAGCCAGACCAGCCAGACAATTTAAGAAAAATCTCAATCTGCCCCGCCGGGAATTGAACCCAGGACCTCCGTCTTATAAATCTACCGCACATACTACTGCGCCACGGAGGCCGTCAAAAAAATGTGATATTGTATTCCCAATTATGAATTTTTACGGAGATTTTTTTTGGAAAAAAGAAGTTCAATATGTCATAGGGATGTCGTGGGCTGGACAGCTTTGTTGGTTCAGTACTTGGACTATAAAGGCATGCTTTGCAATGCCATGCAATATCTCAATGCCTTTTTTCAAGACTCGAAAGCTAGAGCTCTTGATTTGAACGCAGAATTTTGACCTATTAGGGAGCTCCAAATCGTTACTGTGTGAACTTAAGTAAAGGTAGGTATAGGTATATCGCACCGCACACGGCAGACGGTCGTAGAGCGATGACTACAGCGGTTTTCACTTTACGCTGAGTGTGTTAGGCGTGTGCGGCTCTGATCGATGGATCGGTTCACTTGCCAAACTTCAATGAATGACTTAACGGTAACCTCCATTTTAACTTACTTCAAAAAAATCAAACCGGTGGCTTTTATCCTTCCCATCTTAATTCGATCTTTTAGATGTAGATTTTTACCATTATAAGCCAATACCCTACCATTTACAAAGTACAGTAGTGAACGATAGTGTGCCTTTTGTAGTATATATATAACTATACGTCTTAATTAATAATTATTTAAACATGTCTTATTTCAAAGATATTCGCCTCATTGGTCTTAAGGTTAGCCTAAGTGGCATTGGATCTCGATGTGGTGGGCTACGAAACCATACAAAATATGTAAATGATAATGACGAAGAACAAAAGCTTAACGTACTCTTTTAGGCACGGGAATATAACACCAATAACTTCGCGCTTCCGGGCTTATAACTTTAGTAAGAATTTTTTGGAAGATAAAACAGCTCAATATTTCTTCAGGACTCAAATCCAAGACCTCCAATCCAATATAATTATAATCTATCTCTACGTCAAATTTCAGCCAAATCGACTAAGCAGTCGCGGTGTACAGGTATAACAGACCTACATTTTGTGATTCGATCGAACAATTAATCTAATGAGGCTGTGCGTAGATATTTCTATTCACGTCCCAGCAGATTGTTGTTAATGCACGTCTCAATACCACACTGTGACAATTTATCACGTCATTATGAATAAGTTGAACTCACTACTCGCACCCGACCCGATCCATCAATTAGACGTGACGGCGACCCTAAATGGCGTTTTATTCAGCTTACGATCGCCCAGGTGGCCCCTAACGACAGGCATTCCTTAGGGATTGCGTATGAGCCATCATTTATTAATTAACGTCTAATTAAAGCTCACAATTTGAATAATGTAGATAATGTTATAATTTAATTTAAATTATACACAGACCTATATAATTTATACCATGTTTTTTAAATTCAAAATTTTGGTTTTATTTGAGCTGTAAATTACTGTCTACGTGTCTACGGTAGGCAGCTATAGAGTTTGTATCATATTGGCTTTTGGGAGATTCATCATTATCATTATCAGCCCATTAACGGCCCACTACTGGGCCAGCCAGGCCTTTGGAATTTGGGAGATTGCTGATTTCAAAATCTATTCTGTCATATTCGAATGTAGAGCTTGATTATTTTATATTTTCCTTGGGCTATAAGTAGACATCTTTTTATAAGTTTTTATAGCTATAACGATGTCTGTTATATAGTTGCCACAAAACATAGGTGTCCGAGTAAGTAAAAGATGACATTACAAAGCCGTCTTTAAATATGTTGGGGCCCTTGGGCATACAAGAATTTTGGAAAAAAAGAACAAAAACTCGTAAACATATTTTCATTTTAAATTATATTTTATTTCATGACACTTTTGTGAAAAATATAGAAGTGTGAGAAAAATTGTCGGTTTTTTAAGGCCCCTGAAAATAGAGGCCCTGGGTTCGAGCCCCGTGTATCCTTATGTTAAAAAGTGTGCCTACATAATATACACCTGGCCATTGATTTTTATGTATTTAAATAACATTAACAGCTTGAGGTTATTTTTAATTAACAATTTTGAAATGCAATTCAAAAGACCGGGACATCAGAAATTGAGCGGAGTGGAAAAGAAAAACAAATCTACAGGAGTCTGCGACATGCAAAAGTTTAAATTGGCAAAACGAATCTAGTTAGAGTGCCTTGTTACTTATACGTGGCTAATTCGTTTACTAATTGAATTGGGAGCTCGTTTTAGGTGAAATTGTCCGTAATACCTACCTCGTAATGTTCAAGCACTTTTTTTCGAGTCAACTATTACTATATTTTGACATGATCTTAAAAGAGCTAAGGAAGTATGCACGGACTGTGGCAAATGGAAGGATGTTGTCTCTGCCTATATGGAAATATATATGGATCTTTGATCTTGAGTAGTTCTGCATTATTATATTAGGTAGTTCTGTTATTGATTAAGCCTGGGTTGAGCAATAATTTCGAGGATTTCTTTCTTCTCCGAAGTTTTAAGGGTCCCCGTGCCTCCGAGAGTAAGTATGTTACTGTCGGTCTCGGTCACTACCATCAACATCTGATAGCAATCATCAATGAATTAAAGCATTGTGACCCTAAACCCACCTCTCCTTCGCCCATATCCCTTCTCAAACATGTAGGGAGTCCTGGTTCATTAATGGGCCTTAGGCAGATGATGATATTTATGTATTAAATTTTATTGTTCCAGGTACGTTCCAGGTATAAGAGTAATGAGTCAAGCAAGCGACACGACTGGTCGTAACCAGCTCGCTCCCCTTCTATTACACTAAATTACAGCTTGTATGTGAGGTAATTATCGCAATCGCTCATTTTAATCTGTGATCACCTACTTGCACTTATTAATGTGCATTTAATCCATTAAAAATAACGTTTTTACATAATTTTACTAAGTAATTGACTAGGGGACTATTATGTTGCTGATTCGGTACTTGTGACGGTGTTTGAAAAAAGAATAATTATTATTAGGCTTTTCTTTTTTCAATTCATTATTATTCGCACCACACTATTATTCAGGGGGTGTAAGGGGGATGATAGTTCCAGTCGGCCTCCCCAAATGTCAACCTCACCTGCTCGCGGTGCACCCTGCAGATGGACCGACGAGGCTCTGGCGACCGATGAATGGCGGTATAACCATTCCAAATAGGCTGGACTACAAAATGAGGCCAGTGTCAGGCAGCAGTGACACTGGTTCGAATAGTCCAGCTCTGCGGTGACCAACCCGCCTGCCCAGCGTGGTCACTATAGGGCATTTCTTTTTATGGGAGAAAGTCAAAAGCAACAGCCCCTAGTCCCCGGCAGCTCCGCTATTCCTGGCTCTGGCAGCGGTCATGGTAACGGCGGGGCAAGGGGTGTCAAGAATCTCCGGCAGAGATTCCGCTGCCAACCCCGACGACTGGACCTGGCGACATTTAACGCACGCACTTTGAGGACTGACGAAAAGTTAATCGAACTGGAAGAAGTATTAAGTAAGCTGCGCTGGAGCATTATAGGATTGTCTGAAGTCCGACGAGAGGGCGAGGACTCGATAATCCTGAAATCCGGCAACTTACTATACTACCGAGAGGGCGAACATCTGTCCCAAGGTGGTGTTGGGTTCATCGTTCACAAGTCCCTCGTTAACAATGTTGTACGAGTCGAGAGTGTGTCGAGCAGGGTAGCGTTCCTTGTCCTCCGAATTACCAAACGGTATTCGTTGAAGGTTATACAGGTTTACGCACCGACCTCGGCACAACCAGACGAGGAGGTAGAGGTATTGTATGAGGATATATCAAAAGCCCTGCATGCTTCGAACTCCTACTACAATGTTGTCATGGGGGATTTTAATGCAAAGCTGGGCGAGAGAACTGGTTCAGAGTTGAGAGTGGGGCAATTTGGATATGGGCAACGGAACCTCAGGGGCCAAATGTTGGCTGACTTCATGGAGAAGGAGGGCCTCTTTATGATGAACTCCTTCTTCAAGAAGCCACCACACAGGAAATGGACCTGGTTGAGCCCCGATGGTTCCACGAGAAATGAGATTGACTTCATCTTGTCGACCAGACGGCATATATTCAACGATGTCTCTGTGATCAATAGGGTCAAAACCGGCAGTGATCACCGACTGGTAAGAGGCACGTTGAATATCAATGTTCAGCTTGAACGGTACCGACTGGTGAAGTCAACGCTCCGACCTACTCGTGCTCACATCCAAAATCCCGAAAGCTTTCAACTGGAACTTCAGAACCGTTTCGATTGCCTAGCAAATTGTGTTGACGTGGACGATCTGAATAACAGGCTAGTGGAAACTGTCCATTCGGTTGGGTCTAAGTTCTATAAGACCCACCGCGCAAAAACCAACAAGAAATTCTCTGACCAAACACTCAAGCTTATGGAAGAAAGACAAGGAATGCGATTACAGTCTTCAGGGGACGCTCTGAACTACCGTCGTATCAATAGACAGATCTCTAAGTCGCAGAAATGTGACTTGCGCCGTTACAACACCGAGCGTATCATTGATACAATAAAACACAACCGTGGCTCGAAAGTGTTCGCGAAAGAACTGTCTATTGGACGCAGTCAGTTGACGCGTTTAAAGACCGATGACGGTAATCTCATTTCTTCTAAGCCCGAGATCTTGGGTGAGGTCGAGAAGTTCTATGGACAGTTATACACTTCAACTCAAAAGCCTGTTGACAATTTGGCCAAAGACCCCAGAGCCAAATTGACCCGACACTATACCGAAGATATCCCGGACGTCAGCCTAGACGAGATTAATATGGCTCTCGAACACCTAAAGAACAACAAGGCGCCAGGTGATGACGGAATCACAGCAGAACTCCTGAAAGCGGGTGGTAAACCGATACTTAAAGTCCTTCAGCGATTGTTCAATTCCGTCATCCACGAGGGCAAGACGCCTGAGGCGTGGCACAGGAGCGTGGTTGTTCTGTTCTTCAAAAAGGGTGGCAATACCTTGCTGAAGAATTACAGACCAATCTCGCTGCTGAGTCATGTCTACAAGTTGTTCTCCAGAGTCATCACGAATCGTCTCGCTCGTAGGTTTGACGACTTCCAGCCTCCCGAATAAGCCGGTTTCCGACAAGGCTTTAGTACCATAGACCACATCCATACGCTGCGGCAGGTTATACAAAAGACCGAAGAGTATAACCGGCCACTTTGCTTGGCGTTTGTGGACTATGAGAAAGCCTTTGATTCGGTGGAAACCTGGGCTGTGTTAAGGTCATTACAGAGGTGCCGAATCGACTACCGGTACATCCAAGCGTTGCAGTGCCTGTACGAAAACGCCACCATGTCAGTCCGTATACAGGATGAGACTACGAGGCCAATCCAATTGCAGCGAGGAGTGCGACAGGGAGATGTTATCTCCCCGAAGCTATTTACCGCCGCTTTGGAAGACGTCCTTAAGCTCTTGGACTGGAACGGACTTGGCATCAACATCAATGGCGAGTACCTCACTCAACTGCGGTTTGCCGACGATGTAGTGATAATGGCAGAATCTCTAGATGACCTTAATAATATGCTCAATGACCTCAGCAGAGTTTCTCAACAGGTGGGCCTTAAAATGAACATGAGCAAGACAAAGATCATGTGTAATGCTCATGTTTCGCTCCACCCAGTTATTGTTGAAAATTCTGCACTCGAAATTGTAGACGAGTATATATACCTAGGGCATATGGTCCAGTTAGGTAGGTCCAATTTCGAGAAAGAGGTGAACCGCCGAATCCAACTCGGTTGGGCAGCGTTCGGGAAACTGCGTGACATCTTTTCGTCCAAAATTCCTCAGTGCCTGAAGACGAAGGTCTTTGAACAGTGCGTGTTGCCAGTGGTGACATACGGATCCGAGACTTGGTCGCTAACTGCGGGCTTCATAAGAAGGCTCAGAGTCACTCAGCGGGCGATGGAAAGAGCAATGCTCGGAGTATCTCTGCGTGATCGAATCAGAAATGAGGAGATCCGCAGAAGAACCAAAATAACCGACATAGCTCAGCGAGTCGCAGAACTGAAGTGGCAATGGGCGGGGCACGTGGTTCGAACAGCTGATGGACGTTGGGGGCCGAAGGTGCTAGAATGGCGACCCCGCACCGGAAAGCGCAGTGTTGGTCGACCCCCCACCAGGTGGACTGATGACATCAAACGGGTCGCAGGGAGCCGCTGGGCACATGCGGCTCAGGATCGTTGTGTTTGGAAGTCCCTAAAAAAGGCCTATGTTCAACAGTGGACGTCCATTGGCTGATAATGATGATGATGATGATTATTCGCACGCTAACTCGAAACTAAGTATTCCTAAAAGTGTTCTCACCTAATTAAAATAAAATAAAATTAAAAAATATAGTTTAAAGTTTCTGGAAGCTCATTACATAACCATTGTAGATGCCACTTTGGTCGCAAGATCAAGGTAATTCTATAATTTCAATATATTATCATCGGAAAACAAGTCCTAGTTCAGGGAGGTGGAACACAACGACCCATAGAAACAAAACAGGTAACTTAAATTAAAGCTCTTAAATATTTTTTAAACCAAACCACGTCTTGAAAGAATAATGTAAAAATCACAATTATACGAATACGAGTGTTAAAACTTAAATGAAACCAACTACACCTAAATTCTGTCTTCATTTAAAAACTCGCGTTATTTTATAAAGCAGGAAATTCTCGTACGAAATAATAAATTTTGTGTACGCTAAACGAGCCCAACAATTTAAATGGTGCCATTTAATTTTGGTTCTATTAAAAATCTCCATTTTACATGAAACTGGCCATGAATTTTTATAGTAAATTATATTATTATATATGAATTTGGCCTGAAATAAGCGATTGCAGTTTTTTATTGGTTATTTCTTTCAATCATAATGTTCTTCATAAATTTTAACTATTAAATATTTATTTATCTGTACATAATATAGTTAATAAGCCTTTGTCAAATAAACAGCTTATTCAATAATAAACATAATCTCAGTGTTATTTGTAAATTTAACTTCTAGACAATCTACGCTATTTTTTACGTTGTGTAATTAGTACAAGCTGTTAATTGTACTTTATCCTTTAATTTACTTTTTCCTACAATATTCTCAAATTTAAAGTATAAGTAAGTATATTATGAACCTCATATATAGATATCTAATGATTTTAAATAAGTTCGATTTCTACCCCAGCAAAAAGCTGTGCAGGTAATATGCAATAAAATAACATTCAACAGTTCAGAAGGCTAAAAACTAAGTAGTTCGAGGAATGGATAACCTTTCGTTAGCTATTCCGAGCCTTTAACACCGGGCTATCGAGGCTATAAAATATAAATGCGTCAATAAATCCACAAAATAGGATATTTATTAATTTTAATTCGATGCAGTAGAACTAGCTGGGAGCAATCAGTTGAAAGCTTTCCGCTGAATTAGCTCGCCACACACTCGGCCATACATACGGCACTATTCACTGCATTTATATAAGTATCGATATAAAATATCGCTGCGTTTACTATCTGTGAATGCGGAAATCAAAAGTTATCAGTTAGTGGTTTCGCCGACGCAGAGACTGGTAGCGTGGGAATATCGAGATACAAAGTAACCTATAAGCTGTTGCCTATTCTAGATTATAATCTACTAGCTTTTTCTCGCGACTCCGTCCCCGTAGAATTAGTTATTACGGCAGCTAATTGCCTCAACTGGTGACCGAAGGGCTAGCTCATTTTTTGCGCAAAGGATTAGCCTGGCTATCCAACGCGGAAATGCAGCCAGTATTCTTGCCACCATTCCACGTGGGCATGATTTGTATAGTTATTAGGATAAGTTAGCTGAAGTTCCTTATTGTATTCTTTCTCTACGGCAGCTTAATTTTTGAAAGAAATTTTGAATGTCACATTTTTTAATTGTAGCCTTTGTCCTTTTTTGGGCTCTAGATTATCTGAGTACCAAATTTCATTTAAATCGGTTCAGTCGTTTTAGCCTGAAAGTTTACTTTCGCATCTATTATATTTGTTAGGATCAAATCAAATTTCATTTAGATCCTTTTAGTTGTTCTTGGAGAGTTTAATGGTAGGTATAACTTACCTGATATTATTTTACACAAGTTTACCCTAGACCCTAAGTTAAATAACTTATTGACAAATTTTCGCTAGCTTGTAATTGTCATTTAATGTTACGTGACGGTGCAGCTTATGGTATAAGATGAATGACGCACCATATACCTTTGCCTTGTTACTACGCTCCATTAAAACAATTTGCTTCTCAGCACGTCATTGCTACATAATCAAAAGCCTTTTTTCTTTGTCCACTTCTAGACCAAACTTTTTTTTAAGCTACTGTATAGCTTTTATCGCGGGCCTTGAGCGTGGAGACCGAATACAGAAATTCCGTAACGAAAAAACCTAACACCCCTGAGTATGAAAAACATAATATCAAAAGCACAATTTCGGCAACGACGTCATCGGGGAACGTGGCTTAGCGGTAAGGCGCTCTATGTGCCCGGATTGCCAGAGAGACACGAGTTCGAATCCCGTCGGTTCCGAAATTTTTTTTTTTTTAACAAGCGTGATATTTGAAAAAGTCATTATTTTTTTTAATTTAATGACTTTTTGCAATATCACGCTTAAAAAATAAAATTGCGGAACCGACGGGATTTGAACCCGCATCTCTCTGGCAATCCGGGCACTTAGAGCGCCTTACCGCTCGGCCACGGTCCCGATGACGTCGGTAGGTAAACATAAGTTGATAAAAAATGCTATGCAATAGTTTTACCGCGACAGTTTCCGAGTGCCACACATCTTTTATTTTTTTTATCGACTACAAGTTGGCCCTTGACTGCTATCAGACCTAATGTTAAGTGATGATGCAGTCTAAGATGGAAGCGGGCTAACTTGTTAGGAGTAGGACGAAAATCCACACCCCTTTTGGTTTCTACACGACATCGTACCGGAACGCTAAATCGCTTGGCGATACGTCTTTGTCGGTAGGGTGGTAACTAGCCACGGTGAAAGCCTCCCACCAGCCAAGAAAGCCTCCCACCAGCCACTTAAGTCATTTTAAAAGGCATGGTCCAATTATAAAAAATCTCTATCTCTAAGCAAATGTTAATAGTATGTATCCAGAAATTCAATTATCCAGAATACGAACCTCTAAACTTTTCTATCTCCAAACAATTGAACCACAAAGGCACTTTAATATTTATGAGGTAGGTACATTATATCGAATAAGAACAATACACATAAACTACAAGACACAAGTTCCGACAATAAATATAACAAGTTCGAGAGTTGCTACGCGATCCACTTAACTGTTAACGCGACGTAAACGAAAACTGAACCTTACCAACTTGGGCACAATATATATCAGGGGCGTGGGTAATCGAGCTCACATTTATGTACTAGTAATAAGTAATAACTTGTAACATTCATTTGTTAACGGTTTATTCGTTGTACGAGTAGTTTGGTGTATAATTATTCATTTAAATTATATTAAATTCATTTCATCATCATCATCATTATCAACCTAATAGCGGCCCACTACAGGGCCAGGCCTCCTTCCTTATAGGAGAGGGGATATAGAGCGTAGACCCACCACGCTGCTCCAATGCGGGTTGGGGGGCTTAGGGTGACAATCTTTCATTTATTAACGTTTACTATCAGATGTTGATGACTGTGACCACGACCGACGGCTTAACGTGCTCTCCGAGGCACGGGGGTGTAAACTTCTTGACTCCGGCAACTTACCTACTCGGATAGGATTCGAACACAGGACCTCGTCATTTATTTCTCCTAAACAATGTGTAACCTTTTCTATACTGACTCTACTACGTAGAGAAGTAAAAGTACCTCCTAAGCTTAACTAAGACTGGAGAAACGACGCGTTGCTTCTTGATATTGTCTTTGTTTTTAATTTTTTTTATTGATTATAAGTTGTATCTAAATAATATGAAAATATCAATGAATTTTTATTCATTTATACACTAAACAGAGACATATAAAATATAAAAAAGTGGCATTATCGCTTAGCAGCGATTTAGAATATTATAGTTTATAGTTGATGAACTTGACACTTTGCTTCCGGTCTGAGATGAGCATAAGTCTCAAATGCTAATGAAAATGACCGGGATTTTGGATGAAAGAACAACATAATGTCTTATAGCCCAAACTAGGACCCAAACCCAGAAAGTTACTAAAAGTTGATTATATTACAAAAACAAAGGGGAACTTATAAATTACAATTGCTTAATCAAAATTGCGCTTCATCAAAATTATACTCAACGACGATGAAACCAAACAAAATAAACGTACACAAACACGAGTCAGTACGCGGCGGTGTTGTATGTTGTTAAGTTCTCCAAAGTTATGCAATAATACGTAAGCAAATACCCGCCGTGCACGCAGCGGTTTCTGTTACAGACGCTTGTACCAGCGGGAGGCGCGCGCCGGCTCGTCTGTTGGCTTTGACTTGCCAACTTACATGTATACACGCATCCTTGTTCTGCTTACAATTAACCAACGTATAAACGTACGGTTTTTTAATTGACTTAATATCTTATGCTTTTAAATATGATATATTTTTATTCACTACAATTTAGTTGATTGATAACGCAATCTAAGATGGAAGCGAAGCAATATAACTTGTTAGGAGTAAGATGGAATCCACACCTCTTTCGGTTTCTCATTCATCGTATCGGTACGTTAAATCGCTTGGCTGTAGTCATAGCCGGTAAATTGCCACGGCCGAAGCCTGGTACGAGCCAGACCTAGACTAATTAAAAAGTGAACCCTCTTCCCCTCAATCATATAAACTCACCGCGCATAGCGTTTCGCCATGGAGACCGACAAAATATACGTAGGTAGACATATTTCCTTTAATTTTTATATTGTTTTCTTTCAGCAAATTTACTACAATTTATCTAAGTTTATACTTAAAGAATAAGTGAATAATAAATATTCAGAAACTCTAATATGATTATGCACAAAATATTAGTCTGTATATTTCGTGCTCGCCGCGGCATGATGCTGGTATGATTGTAGCAATATTTCAGCGACCACTTACCGCTAACGAGACCCATGGCACCACGCATTTACGTTGTCAGAGTTGGTAACTTATATTGCGAAACTTCACAATAAATAACTCTTACCATAACTATTTTAACTTTACAAGCAACTGCTTTATTTTATCTTCATTAACTAAATAATTTATTTCCTACGTGCGACTGCCTCGTTGGTGCAGTGGTTAGCCTATGTGGCAACAGATTTTGTGGGTCTAGGTTCGAATCCTGGGCTGTAATTATATCATAAAAAATTCTGTATACAGAAATTTTCTTTCTGACGTGAAATTATTGACAGCAATAATTCTTACCCCAGAGTCGGGAAGTTAGCGATGTTACACTCCCGGTCATTAGATTTAATACTTGACTGTGATAAAATAGGTTTAACATTTTCAACCTAAGCCTAGCAACACGCATTAGCGTAGCGTGATGGGCCTTAGCTCCATGTAGTAAGTGGTTAAATAGGCTGATAAATTGAAATTCCTACTCCTTTAAAACAATTGTCGTTTTTACAAGCCGCTCAAGCATCGAGATAGAACAGCCTTTAACTCAATTTTGCTTCACTTCAATTGCAAACAAGGCTCTAAATCCACGCGGACGAAGTTGTAAGCGTGCACCAGTAACTCATAGTCGCAAATAATCGTTCCAATGTACAAAGCAGAGTGTTGAACTAGCAACACCTAGTCACATGCAACAAATCAACAAAATCACGGCGAGGTTGCGAGGCATTAACTCTTGAAACTCAATTTCGCTTACACGCCATTGCACTTTGCGCACGCCGTGCATCGTGCGCCTTGCGTCGTGCATCGTGCAACACAGCAACATGCATCGTGCAGTTTGACAACGCATTCGTCGGGCTCCAAGGGGCCACGGAAATTAGATGACGCGGCTACTAGAGAGGTGAAATGCAATTTTATCGATGTTTAATTTGAAGAATTTTAAAATGTATTTTTTACATGTAGCCTGTTTGTTAAATGGTCTTTTGACGCGTTTTTATAATACACGTATTTAAATATTTTTTTCTAATTGTATATTAACCCTAATCACCCGTATATTTTAAACCTGTTGATATTTAAAGATCAACGTGTAAAATCGTTTATCTATTGGTGTAGTTGTTATAGGTACATAATATATTTTCTAAACTTCTTCCAGCATTCCGATGAACATTTGTTGACTCTATTAATATGCCCCTTGCGTCTTCAAATTTTCAACTTTAAATTTTTAGATACGGATTTTAAGTAACACGCTCAACTATATTTAATCACATAATTATTAACAAGTATTTTGTAATTGGTACTCAAAGTAACTTACAAAACTAACATAAAAAAATTTACACAACCGTAACAGAAACACAGTATTATGCTCAAAAATATTTTTACATTGCCATGTCTGATACTTTTATAGTTATAAAATTTTATTGATATGTATCTGAAATATGAAGAAGCGATATATCTATTCTTAAGTAGACGATAAAATACACCTCGATACGTACAGTTATAAATATTTACACGACCGATAATATTGTCTACAAAAATATCTATACAGAGTCAGCTCTGAGACACTCATAAAGTCGTATTGATATCTATCTAAAAATATGAAGTAGCGCATCTATTTCAAAGTTGTCGATAAAATGCACCTCGCCACAACGCCCCTAGACCGGCGGCGGGCGCGAGTCAGCAATTTCCCGCAACTCGGGGTGATTTATTCCATAACTCCAGTATCGCGGCATTGTGTCGGCTCGTGATCGACCTCACGCCTCCCGCCGCTGCTCTAGAGAGGACACTTTGTAAACTTGATCGCTTTTATCGACTGCGGAAAGTTAAGGTTCTACTTCACTATCATATGGTTAAATTGGGAAGTTGCTTCGTATAAATAAAAAGGAATAAAAATTTGTAAAAATATTTTGAAAATGTTAAATGATATTGTAACTGAGAACCTGTTAAGTATCTTACCGACTATTTGCAATATGACACGTCTTTCGAGGTGTTAGGTTTCGTAAAGTGAATCTTTGACCCATCCATGTGCTACGAGCACAACGAAAAGGGAGAATTAATTTTTTTTACTTAAGTACTAAGTCCTAACTTTTTCATAAAAAGGCCCGCTATTAATGATGATTATAATGATTCTTTATTCAACTATTTTTATTGTCAAAAAAGCGTTAATCAACAATCTGACCATTTAGCCAGATATCAGCTCACTTTAAATATAAAAGTCACAGTGGCAGGCTGCAGAAAAGTAAGGTTGAACGGATGCTAATGCAGTAATATCATTAATTAGAGTCGAATGGCGAGTCGCCGCAGCGCCGTTACTGCACTTTGCAATTACAAAGGCCTGGTTATGTTAATTCAGGGACACGCTAAATCCCTTTTTATGGGTATAAAAGTCGCAGTTAAACTTTTAAATGGTTTTTCGGAAAGTTCAGGAACCAAAATAATGAGAGTGAGTATTTACTAAAACTAGAAGACCCGACAAAGTTTGTACTGTCCAACTTTAGCAAATTTATTGTTCGATAAAAATAAATGTAAAAGAAGATGTTTACAAGAAATATACGCGATCTAAGCTGTGTGCGAGACGGTTCAAAGTTTATGTAGCGAGCGTATGTTTTTATGATTGTCTATTATGTACTTCGTATTCCATACAAAGCGCGGTGGCGATTTTTTTTTATCGACTACAAGTTTGCCCATGACTGCTATCACACTTGATGTTAGGTGATGATGCAGTCTAAGATGGAAGCGGGCTAACTTGTTAGGAGTGGGACGAAAATCCACACCCATTTCGGTTTCTACACGACATCGTACCGGAACGCTAAATCGCTTGGCGATACGTCTTTATCGATAGGGTGGTAACTAGCCACGGTGAAAGCCTCCCACCAGCCAAATGCGATGCCTCCAATGAGTTATGATAAAATACCATAACTCATTGGAGCAGACACACACACTATCTAATTCTTATATTTAACCATAGGCCAGATTCCCGACACACTGACGCTATTTTCCCCTATTGATACTAAGACTAATGCTTTGGATGGATGGATCAGTTTTTGGGACAGCGAATTAAATAAATATAAATTTCGGCATAAATATATATATTGACTTAGATTATTTTCCAATAGGAGTACATTGGAAAATAATCTAAGTTATATATTAGATACTTACACATTTACAAATCTGCTCCAAGTACAGCCTAAAGATAAATTGGCACATTGAAAATTTAAACATCTCATATTCGAAGTAGAAATAGGAGCCAGAATACTTCAAATACAGATGTTTTCCTAGCCCACGAGGAGCGCATGAAATTGAAAATAATTTCACAATTTGTGGCGTCGTGTGTACAGAGCCTGTATTTACCCGCCGATTGTAGATTGCTACTCGCTACGAAAGCGTAATTTAGTTTCGAAAAATTTCTGAATCAGTGTATTGAGTGACTTTATATAGACAAATTCGACTTATATCCATAGCTTTTGATCGCAGTTATTTGCATGTATATGTTTTCTTGTTGTATTAAAGCAATGTGTTTTCTGCATTTGATGATGATCGGTTGAAAATCATACGTTTCCCATTAGTTTTTATTTATAAAGAGAACGATGATTGTAGTATCATCCTGTAATTGAAATTGTAAAATGACAATCTTTCTAGGAAATTGTAACGCCGTATTTAGAGTATTACGGTAATATATACAAGTGCCCCAAATACAATACAAGATAGAAAATAATAATAATATTTTTTTTTAATAATTATTAGTTAACCCTTGACTGCAATCAAACTTGATAGTAAGTGATGATGGAATGTAAGATGGAAGCGGACTAACTTGTTAGAAGTAGGATGAGAATCCACACCCCTTTCGGTTTCTACTCTACATCGTACAGGAACGCTAAATCGCTTGGCGGTACGTCTTTGTCGGTAGGATTGTAATCAGCCACGGCCAAGGCCTCCTACCATTCTATGTATGTATGTTTGTACGTAATATTAGTCTAAGATCGCGTTTTTTAACCAACGAAAAAAAACGGAGGAGGTTTTCAACTCCACACGTATATATTTTTTTATGTATGACCACGCATAACTTTTTACAGAGTTGTCCGTTTTGATAATTCTTTTTTTATTAGAAAGAGCACACTTCCAAAGTGGTCCATTGTCATCATGTTAGGATCTGATGATGATATCCTGGGAAAATTTAAGGAACTCTTCAAATTTTATAAGCACACTTGCAGCGATTTCGGTATTTGTGTAAGTATCGGTAGCTTTTTGGCTACAAGTGCCGTATAATATACTATGACAGTATAGTACGAGTACGTTACGTGGCAATAAATTACTAAAAAGTAAGAAATAAAAATTTTTAACAATAAATAGAACCGACTCAAAACGCTCTAAAAAGTAAAAAATAACTGTGTCATTCAGTTGCTTTAATTTACTTAAGCATATCTAGGAGTCCGTGCCAGCCAAGGTTTCAAGAAGTCGGGTCTATTTTTTGTTAAAATTTTTTTTAGTATGCATAATAGTATAATAGCTGAACTAAAATAGATAAAAAAAACATTAGACATGCTTGTAACATACTCTTTTGATAAACTATGACAAAGATAGACAGCGCATCAGTATATCAAAGAGGTCAACTTGTTCCGGAGTCGTTTCTAAAATTTATTCGGTCAATTTGAGATAGCGGTAAATGAATTCTGGCGGTCGGCACAATTTGTACGTTTATTAATATTCGGTCCGACCAACACGCGCGGGCCATAATTTGATGTCGGTCGTCCCTTTTGGTTAGACCTTGGCAAATTAGAAATTTCCATTTACGTAAACAAGGTATTAAATTTTTGACCTTGATATAAATACTTTAAACTATTTAAAAAAAAGGAAGATTAGCTAAACTTCAGTTTCTATTAACGAGAAAACAATGGGAGTGTAATCATTCTACAATCGATTTCTATCACTCGGCTTATAAATAATAGTAGAGCTTTTTGTTTTGAAGCTCATCCGGGGAAATAACAATGCATTGCTCTACTGAGATCGAACGATTATCACTGACAGGTATATTGTAGCCAATAAACCTGACATAGTGCTAGACTATCGATCAGTGCACCGTGCAGCAATTGCAGGTATTACTGTTCCGCATGACGATAATCTGATGAAAACTAAATAAATTCATGACAAAAAAAATATAAAAAAAATTGTAAAGATTTTTGGTTAGTTAAGTGACATAAGGTGTAGGGATCGTTCGCTGGACAGGGCCACTGGACGCGCGTGCGAGTTATACGCGGCACGTGACGTCATAACGTGCACTCATAACGCAAGGATGCTGCTAATGCTCTCACTGTACACAAATAATTTGCTAAAGTTCAATGACCTAAGGTGTAGGGAGCGTTCGCTGGTCAATATCGCAGGACGCCTACGAGTTAGCCCTTAACTGCAATCTTATCAGCAGTAATTACCTCGCTTTTACTGCCGCATTGGTTTAGTGGTGAGTCTATATAGATTCAGATCATGAGGTATTCTAGATCGAGCTATCAGATTTTTTTTTCATTCAAGAAATTGCGTTGCAGTTGAAATTTATGTTGGAACACGCCTTTTGCTTGCTTTGCAGATTACATTAAGCCAACGGTTTCTTGTATTAAAATTGAAATCAGCTGATGACAAACGTTGCAGTACCAAAAATTATCGCTCTCAGCCATCTTACTTTGGAACTGACTTTGGAACAGCGTTCTCTATAAAAAGAGTCTTATCCTATAATAAGTCTTTAATACCTATGGATTCTATGGATTCTATGTATTGATAATGTGTACGTAAACATAGTTGGAGGCAGTAAACTTTTATGTTAGTTGATCTCTACTTACTATAAAAAATATGTAAGTTGAGAGTATAGTAATACTGATCTCAGTACATCTCAAAAACATACTTAAGAGATAAGATACTCAAGAGATAAGCTCCAAATGTTTCTACGTCGGTGACTAAGACATAGCGGAAGAAGATATTATTCATTCTTCCGCCAGGCTCCCTGACGATACCAAGTCTAGAAGTTTCTCGCGACTTATAAAAGGACTCAGTTATTTTGCGCACTTTAATTAAGTTTCGACGGATAGGTACGTTCATTGATGGCTATCCGGGATACCGCCAAGAATAACTCACAAGTTCTGTCTACTTCGTACCTAATGAAAAAACTTAGGATTCAGTATTTGCTACAGGCCAATTCAGATCTTGGTGGAAAATATTTTTAACTGATTATTTAGAAGGATGTTTAAAATTCAACTACATTTGATTAATATAATATAGCTCTTAGCTATGTACATTGAGATGCAATTTCAATTATATCATTACTATATTCTTGAGTATATTACTAACAAATTACAATGTTTACAAAGGAGATCATTCAAAACGAACCAATATTTCAAAGTGCCGGCCAAAGAAAAAAGTAGTTACTTCGATTGAGGTATTATTTTGAACATTTTTTACTGAGGCAGTGATGCTGTGAAACCTTTACTTTCGGTGATATTAAAGGTTAAAAATGTAGAATTTTTCCGAGAATTTTGATTTTGAACAGATAGGCGTTGTCATTACAAACATTTTTTACTGTGACAGAAAATCTATCTATTTGAAAACAAAATTTAACGTTTAAACTTCAATGTCAACGATAGTATAGGTCATATTACGAAATGCTTTGAGTAATATCTATGTATTTAGTAATAAGATTTTCGTTACACTGTGATAAAAATCCATATTTTAAAGTTTCATATCAATGGAAGTAAAGGTTTCATAGCATTGCTGTTAAAGTTACTATCGATTCATAAATAAAATTCTCATTTAATGCTTAAAAGTTCAATATCAACGAAAGCAAAGGTAAAAATCGTCTTAGTAATAAAAATTTTTAACAAAAAAAATAGAACCGACTCCAAACGCACCAAAAAGTAAAAAATAACTGTGTAATTTAGTTGCTTTAATTTACTGAAGCATATCTATGAAGTCGGTGCCAGCCAAGTTTAAGGAACATTTATTTTACGTAGTAAAGCAGTTTGTGGGTTCTAGGTAACGTCCTTGAAAGTAGAAACCTTGGCTGGCACCGACTCCTAGATATGCTTAAGTAAATTAAAGCAACTAAATTACACAGTTATTTTTTACTTTTTAGTGCGTTTGGAGTCGGTTCTATTTTTTGTTAAAAATTTTTATTTCTTACTTTTTAGTGATTTATCACCACGTAACGTACTCGTACTATACTGTCATAGTATATTATATAGCACTAGTAGCCAAAAAGCTACCGATACCGAGTCAAAAACCGAAATCGCTGTAAGCGTGCCTCCAAAATTTGAAGAGTTCCTTCAATTTCCCCAGGATATCAGTATACCAGCAGATCCTAACAAGCGGACAATGGGACCACCTTGGATGTATGCCCTTTCTAATAAAAAAAGAATTATCAAAATCGGACAACACTGTAAAAAGTTATGCGTGGTCATACATAAAAAAAAAAAAAAAAAATATACGTGTCGAATTGAGAACCTCCTCCGTTTTTTTCGTCGGTTAAAAATGTTTATATTTATTATCAAAATATATCTCTTTCAAAATAAAAGTCACGAAAAAATTCTGCACTTTTAACCTTTAATATCACCGAAAGTAAAGGTTTCACAGCATTGCTGCCTTAGTGAAAAATGTTTAAAATAATACTCTCAATTGAAATAACTACTTTTTTTTCTTTGGCCGACACTTTGATATTTTGATATTTTTTGTATGGGCCGTGAGTGATGTCCTTTAATTATTATATAATTACATCATCATCATCAGCTTATTAACGGCCCACTACAGGGCCAGGCCTCCCTTAGGTATAGGAGAGAGGATGGAGCGTAAACCCACCACGCTGCTCTAATGCGGGTTGACAGGCTTAGGTTGATAATGTTTCATTTATTAATGATCACTATCAGATGTTGAGGATAGTGACCGGGAGTAAAGCCGTCGGGGCTTTACGTGCTCTCTGAGGCACGGGTGTGTAACACCACCAACTTCCAGACTCCGGGCTTGGAATGTACTGAACATTTCATAGTAGAATGAAAAAGCTCAGAATTATTCCGTGACTCGACTCAGGAATCGAATCCAGGACCTCGTGATCGAAGGCACATATGCTAACCACTAGACTATGCTAACGAGGCCGTCACGAGACTTTACTTCACAGGATCATTTCTATAGCAAGCTCTTCACGATACTCACACTGTAGTATAATTACATACCTACGTCATCAAAAACTGCCACTTTCTTTTACACAAATCTTCTTTAATCAAAATTAGTTTATTTAAAGTAGGCTTTCAACTTCCTTCAGATTAAAGATTGTCTAAGGTAAGGATACATTAAAGTAACGTATATCGATCGCCACATACGTCTACGTGAGAGTCCGATTGAATATAAAATGCAAATTCTGCACGGCAGCCAGATGCGATGCTAATTTGGATGCAAAATGATATGAATAGCAAACGTTTGGGAGCTACGAGGGAGCAAGAGAACTCTCCACGGAGCCTCTCGAGCCTGCCGCCAGCCGCGTCTTAGGATATGCAAATTCGAACGAGATGAATAAAGTATCAATTTAAGCGACAGTATATAATACTTCAAAATTTAAAATGTGATAATAAACAGGTACCAGGTATTTGATTTAATGTAAAAAATATTATTTTGACATTTTCTGTGTTTATCTGTCTACAAACTGTCTAATTAATGGAAATTTCAATTCACAGTCGTATTTTCTCTTCGCAATTTAAATTTTTTACATTATGAATTTGTGTATCGCTTTTTTTATTAATAAAAAATTGGTTGTCTGTAAATTCGGTTTACTGACGATAGTTGAACGTGACAACATCTTAAGAAAATACTGATGGAATGGTAGCATTTAATTGGTTATTAAAATTTTAAATTTAAGTTTATTTTTATAAATATTAATTTAAATTAATAAAATAATTTATTTTGATTTTATAAATTTATATTTTAAATTTAAAATAAATATATTAATTTTTAATTTAAAATTAATATGTTTAATAATTATATTTAATAGACGGATGTCGAACGCTGCCGAACGCAAAGGCCGATTGTGCTTCTTTGTCGCTCGTTCCGTGCTCTCGCTTGCACTTCAAGCCTACTTCTACATGGAACGCCTCAAAGCGAGGTAACGCCGCATGAGTCATGTTTTTCGTGCGTGCAGCCGGCTCTATCGAAATATAAGACGTTGTCACGTCAATAGTTAGGCCTTGACTGCAATCACACCTGATGGTAAGTGATGATGCAATCTAAGATAGAAGCGGGCTAATTGTTTAAGGGTAGGACAATATCCTACCCCCTTCGGTTTCTACAAACAGCGTACTGGAATCGCTTGGCAGTACGTCATTGTCACTAGGATGGTAACTAGCTGCAGCCAAAGCCTCCCACCAGTTAGACCCGGACCAATTCAAAACATCTCAATCGACCCTGCCGGGATTCGAACCCAAGACCTCCCTTTCATTAGTCCACCGCACATTATATTTAAAATTTCAAACAGAACGAAACAATATACAAAAATATCTTTTCGTAATTGAAACAAGGACTTACTAACAAGCAAATTCGTCAATCGAGATCCGTATATCCGTAAATTAGATTTAGAATGACGCCACTCTGTATATCAAATTATGACAACGTAACAATCGTGTATGAAAATTTCAGCTCAATCTCACGTTGTTACATTACCATTACAAGATTTTACCTGAACAACGCTTGTTTACGGATGTTAAATAGAATGAACTCTATTTTATTTGACGCAATATTTGAAGTACAGGAAACATAAATATTCTAACCTAATTAAATGGCAGCTTTTAAGCTTTTGTTGTTATAGCAATTTTGTTTTCTTTTCTTTCCTATACAAATGGATAAAATTGGAGTGTCTGTTTATAATATTAACTATAACGAAATAACCGTTTTTACTATATTATGCATATGAATATGTACGATACATAAACCAAAACAACATTTTTTTTACAATTTTTCTGTCTGTCTGTTTGTTCCAGCTAATCTCTGAAACTTCCAGTTGGATTGTAAGAAAACCTTTTGTATATGATAGCCAGGTTCATGAGGAGTGACATAGGGTAATTTGTATCCAGATATTCTTACGGGAACAGGATCTACGCAGGCGAAACCGCTAGTCTACTAGTAGTCTAGTAGTAGTACTAGTAGTTAATAAAAATGCACATTAACAAAATAAAAATTTATCTATTATTTTATAGTTATGATTTAATGTTTCGTACTAAAAAAATATTAATATGGTGTCCACTTGGTGCAGAATTTGAATAAACACAAAAGAGCTCAAAGTTTCCGGCCGCCCCCAGACCGCCGGAATTTTGTGAACAATCTTTACACACATCCCACCAGGGTTGGCACCTTACTCATATATTATATCTTTTGTAGCAGTGGTATGCGCTGTGGATTTTTAAGACGGTCCTGGGTTCGATTCCCTGGTGGGAGGCTTTCGCCGTGGCTAGTTACCACCCTGCCGACAAAGACTTACCGCCAAGCGATTTAGCGTGCCGGTACGATGTCGTGTAGAAACCGATAGGGTTGTGGATTTCTTCTTACTCCTAACAAGTTAGCCCGCTTCCATTTTAGATTGCATCATCACTTAACATCAGGTGTGATAGCAGTCAAGAGCCAACTTGTAGTCGATAAAAAAAAATCTTCGAACAGAAGAGAACACAATGCATTGTAAAAAATACATTTAATTTGAATTAAAGCAATTTAACAACCATCCAATCCAATATTCAAGAATCAGTTCCTCTTTTTCCTGAAGTTGTTACTTAAGAAAAGGACTTTTGGTTATAACATCAAGTGACCCCTATTTGCTCACTATTAACATAACTCTATGGCAAAGCTCGTCCGGAAAAGTACTAAAATCGCTCTGCCGCATGTTATGTTTTGATCTAGAGGGTTATATATCAGTTGCGGATTTGATATCTGCTTGGATTCTTAAAGCATAAACACATCAGAACTCGCTTGCATTTTGGTCACAAATGATAAAAATGCTGACAAAACGTGTAGCTGATACTGTAGACCATCTGTTTATCTATTGCTAGAAAGCAGCAGCCCTATAGAATGCATGTAAATCCGTTCTGAATCGCATCTCCATGTGAATGGGGGAGTTTTCCACATTTTCTAACTGCGGTGCTCGCAATGGGCCCCGATTTAGACTGCGAGTATATAAACTCCTGGATTTATCCCCAGACTCAGGGTGTGCATCCAGTTGAGTCTAGTGCACACTTTTTCTGATTTTTTTGATATTTTTTCATATTTTCGACGTAGAATCGAATCCTGAAATGAGTATAAGATCTTAAACATTTTATACACCAAGCGAATGTTTGTTTAATTGAAAATATTTGTCGTAAATCGATATTTATAAGTAAAAACAAAGTTGTACTTTTTTCAAGTTAACTCGCTATAGTGCCTTAGACCGCATCACCACTTATAATCAGGTGAGAACGATATTCGATCACAAATTTGTAATGTAATACAATGTAATTATTTATTTATATTTCCCTCAAATTGTTTTTGATTAATTAACAATATGACAGATATACTAGGGGGTAAAATAAATATACTGCTATATACCCTATGTTGGGTATTATAGTCTTTGTCTGCTCCAAATTTCACCCAGGTCTGTTTAGCTGAACAACGCTGCAACAACATCATGGAGTTTTATATATTTTATGTTCTAATATTGTAAGTAGCTCAATTTTATTTTATGTATAGTTCTTCATATCAATGCAATTATTCTGAAGTATGTTTTATTCAAATGGCAAGTAAGTACCTTGTAGAGATTAGCACAGTGTATATCTTCAAACAAAGTTGCGCTAAGAGAGCGGGAGAGCTTACGTGTGCTAATATTGTGCGATATATAACTAAACTTAACAGAGATAGTCAGGGGACGTGACTAGCACCCGGTATGTGAACGAACTACTGTTGTAATAGAGCTCCCGCAAGCATCTTTCTTTTATTCAATACAAGTTAGAGCTTGACTGCAATCACACTTGGTGGTAAGTGATGATGAAGTCACTTTCACACCTCTTCCGGTTTCCAGAACCCTTCAGTGAATCCATATACCGCTGCACCAAGGCCGTGGCCTAATTTCTCACGCCTGGAAAATAATAGTAAGATGAATATAGAAGTTGTCAAGAGTCTGGGTGGTATGTAAAAATACCTATATCACTAATGACATAACCCTACTCAGAACTCACTCAAACTCAGGACTTCGAACAATTGATACAGCTACAAGCAGTTACATGTTAGTAGATAAACATAACTACATCACTAAATACTTAACTATTATAAAAAAATTTAACAAAAACTCAAACTCCAAACGCACTATTTTTTGTTAAAAAATTTTATTTCTTACTTTTTAGTGATTTATCGCCACGTAACGTACTCGTACTATACTGTCATAGTACGATATGGCACTTGTAGCCAAAAAGCTACCGATACTTACACAAAAACCGAAATCACTGCAAGTTTGCCTGTACAAATTGAAGAGTTCCTTCAATTTTCCCAGGATATCATCATCAGATCCTAACATGATGACAATGGGACCACCTTGGAAGTGTGCCCTTTCTAATAAAAAAAGAATTATCAAAATCGGACAATACTGTAAAAAGTTGTGCGTGGTCATACATAAAAAAATATACATGTCGAATTGAGAACCACCTCCGCTTTTTTCATCAGTTGAAAAGCGCTAGAAGTTAACAACAAACTTCGACAGGTACACTTTTGCTATCACCATCACACAATATACTGCAATATTATGCAAAGTTTGAACCTGTATAGTATGTGATAGGAGCCACATCGATTTCCCTTAACTAATGGTGTCGCAAAGAAGCGGCGACATCGTAATATATTACGCGCCGGTAACTGCAGCGGATAATGTTTGCTTCTTTCTTCTTATACACGGGGCCATGAGAAATACGGTCTACTAAAAAATAAAAAAAAAAAAACGCTACTAAAGCGATAAGCGCCTTTTGTATCTAACTTATCAAAATGTGTTTTTGTTATATTTGTATTTTTAATTTGATTTAAAAAAAATGACTGTATAATAAACATTTCTTTTAAACTATTTATTAGAGTTGGTACACTGTTTTTCATTCGTATACAATAGTCAGTAAGATTTACTGGATTATAAGAAGTTGACAAGGCATTTGAAAGATTATTGGAATGTGTAAGTAAAAAACTATCAATAATATAAATGAAGTCGTCTTTGACGACTTCCGTGGCGCAGTGGTATGCGCAGTGGATTTATAAAACGGAGGTCCTGGGTTCGATTCCCGGCGGGGCAGATTGAGATTTTTCTTAATTTGCCTACGTCTGGCTGGTGGGAGGCTTTCGCCGTGGCTAGTTACCACCCTACCGACAAAGACGTACCGCCAAGCGATTTAGCGTTCCGGTACGATGTCGTGTAGAAACCGAAAGGGTTGTGAATTTCATCCTACTCCTAACAAGTTAGCTCGCTTCCATCTCAGATTGAATCATCACTTAACATCAGGTTTGATAGCAGCCAATGGCCAACTTGTAATCGATAAAAAAAAAAGTCTACCTAGACCCAACTTCTCTACATTCCGAAGTAGGTAATCCTTTGGCATCCAATCTGAACACGTATCTACTTTATTGTTGTTACTGAGCATTACTTCCAGACAAATAAATCTACGAACACAATTTATTTGTAGCATGTGTTTGTCAGACAAAAACTATACATACCCTACCGTCATATACTAAATCAAATCTGTCACTAACTAGTGAAAACAACCGATTTGGAAAGCAGCAGTGTTATTCTGTAACGATGATTGTATAGCTTGACAGAGTAAGTCTTGAACTCTCTACTATAGATACAACAGATAGAGAGATAAAACCAAATTCAAAACTACTATCGTGCTATAACCACATACCTAGGTACTACAGATTCAATTGAGGATGAAAAAGCTCGACAGTTTGACAGACAAGGAAAGACTTTTAATAACATTTAAAATCGATCGTGGCGCAGTGGTAAGCGCGGTGGATTTATATGACGGAGGTCTTGGGTTCGATTCCCGACGGGACAGATTGAGATTTTTCTTAATTTGTCTTGGTCTGGCGTGTGGGTGGCTTTCGCCGTGGCTAGTTACCACGCTACCGACAAAGACGTACCGCTAAGCGATATAGCGTTCCGGTACGATGTTGTGTACATACCGCAAAAGAGATTTTCATCCTACTCCTAACGAGTTAGCCCGCCTTCATCTTAGACTGCATCTTCACTTAACATCAGGTGTGATAGCAGTCAAGGGCCAACTTGTAGTCGATAAAAAAAAATTATGCAACTAGTGATTTAATATTTTACAAATGTTGTCATCTTGTCTTGTGCTTAAAATAAAATGTTTTCATAAATATTTACTATTTTTTTTTAACTAAATATTTTTAAGTAAAACTGTATTTAGGGGCCCGTAGCGGTAAGTAGTTCTCAGATATTTCTCTTCCGCGCCACTAATCAGCTAGTTTTATTGTCATGGAACCCGCTGATGGATCACACCGCTTGACTCTGCTGTGCTTTGTTTTCTTTTACGAGCTATATTGATTTTATGGCTCGCAATTTACTTTACTTTAGTGCTAAGTCGCTACCAGCTTAACAATCTTGTTTGTTCTTTTCTAATTCTAAGGGTGCAAGTTCGTAGCCGACAACAAACAGCAGCAGACGACATGTCGCTGCAATACTACTGATTTTATCTATTTATATGAATTACTTTCTGTAGTGTACACGTGTATTTCCTTAAAATGCATAGAAACTAGTAGTGTCGCGGTGACACGGCGCCTGCAACAGTCTACGGCTACGTACTTTACCTACACAAAATAGTAAAATGCCTTGATCGTATCCAGGTATAAATCGTATACTTTCGGAAGATGACTTGGTTTTGGTCGTTATGTCATAGGCCGCCCCAGTACGAATAAACAAATAATTTAACTATGCGGTTCTGGGATACTAGCGTTGCTTTAGTTTACAGTACACACACAAACTCGTTTGTACTCTCACTTTACTGCGATATGCAAATCAAGACCGTCCCTTCACAATAGAAAGTCTATAAACGCACTATAAAATAAATAAACTAGTTAATAATGTTACCTTATGATTACTTAAAATACATACATACTTATTTGGCGAAAAGTACCTACATAATATATACACCTCAATGAGTGGGTTTTTTAGTTTGTTTAGGCTTTTGTCCAGTTCTTTGTTTTATTTTTTCTAACACGTAAACAGGGTGTTTAAATTTCAACCGGAAAGAATTTTAAAAGCCACTTTAACGACCGCAGCGCGCCCCACTTGTGAAATGTCAACAAACAGGATTAAATTAAACAAATTAGCGCCGACTCCACATGTTGGCTCGTTAAAAGCACATCCGGAAATGTGTCTAAATTAACATAAAGCCCAATGAATGGCAATAAAGCTGAATTGCCGCGCACCATACATCCTGTAGCAGCCTGTGTACAGGGTGGTCCCTTTGTTTGTTACAGTATGTGCAAAATTTAGATTAATACGAGATAGAACAAACAGCATCTGCTGATTTTCGCACTGTTATAATACGAAATAGAAATGTGATTAAAACTCAAGTGCTTATTTTCGGAATATGGCTGATTATTTTCGCACGATTTTCATTTGTTCTCGGTAACCTGATACATGATTATCATTTAGCTTATGAGATTAACTCCCACTCGAAACTAAAACTCGGGTGCAGCCGTGCAGTAATGTCACTAACTGGCTGTATACAATAGATTCTATACCTCGAACACCTCGAAAGGAAAAAACGGAACCCTTATAGGATCACTTTATTGCCCGTCCGCCCGGCTGTCTATCTGTCAAGTCCCTTTTTCTCAGGAACGCATGGATGTATCAAGCTGAATATTATTTGTATCAACTACTTAGGACTACTCTCCATTGGAGCTGTGAAAAGATCAAACTTATCAAACGCAACAAAAAAATATATATTATGCCGCAAAATTTTCATACTCATTACAAACTCAGAATCTTAATTTAGTACGAAGCAATGTCTTAAAGCACAGATAAAGTAATTGCAAAATCTGCAAATTCTTAGTTACATCGTATAATATATATTTTTAATAAATATAAATGACTTGACCGTTGTTTTTATGTATTTATTTTAGGGATTTTTATTGTTTACAGAAATAATGCTTGTAATCATATAGGTTTGTATGTTTCAGAACTTAAAAACAAATTATTTTGTATGGAGATTATACGAAGTCTAGAATTATTATTAATATTCTACAGTGCGGGCTTCTTGTATCTTCTTCAGTTTTCCATATACTGTACAAAATAAACACAAGATCCGTACACAACGTAGCGTGTACTGCGCAGGGCTGTAACAAGCGCGGAAATTATCCTGCGGACTCTTGAAATTTTAATCAAAACATTCTTGGGATGTTTTTCTTTAAGTTCTACTGAGCGTCGGGAGAGCCGTGAGATTTATGTGCAGATATAAATCAACCAAATATTTCTATTAGATATTCAACATGATGTTTATATTATGTTTATCAATTTAGGTTAGTATCTTAATAGAAGAGCCTTATGTGATCCATCCCGGGCTGTACTACCACTGTGATTATTTTTATTTATTGTTGCCAAGGACTATAATTAATGTTATCCAGTTTGAAGGGCCTGGGTGTTCGTAATATTACAGGTAGGCTCATAATAATATTTAGCATCTACGCCTTAGCTTAGTCTTATAACAGCGCATTAAAGGGCATCTTCTTAGCAAATGCACATATGTGGATGTTACAGAGTATCTCTGAAAGAATTACGTATGATTTTCACTTCAAATTCCTGATTATTCCGTCATCCATAACTAAAGCATAATTCAAATTAATTTATTTTAAGTTTGCTTAAAGTAAAGCACTGTGCTTAAACAATACGTTGCATAAAATTTATTTGTTGACTCTATCGTCAGTTCGAGAGGCAGACTCTACAGAGAAGAGACGACAAGACTACATATAATACCACCATGTATGTACAACCCTGTTTATCTCTCCATCGGCGCGCATATTCCTTACTCGACGGCGCAACTCAATTAGTTAATGAAAACGTTGCCCCTTGATTAACTTTCTTGAGAAAAAGCTTTGAGCTTTACAAAACTCCGCGAAAATATTCCCTTTTTATCATTACCATGCGCAAGGGCCTCAAGGATCCACGGTAATGATGTTAAATCAAGCGGAGTGGGTACCTGCAGCTAAAGGGCAAATTTAATGAATTAATGCTTGGGATTTTCCGAGTTTTAAGTGGACGTCGTCAACATTGACATGTTTCAAACAGCCAGAACTTGTCTAAAAATACGTTTAATAACATAATATAAAATTAAGATGTTTTCCTATTTCGGTATAGATTTTGTTTAGTTTAGATATTTTAAGCTAAGTAACAAAATTCTTGTTTGCGATTCTCGTAAACAGAGTGATTAAAAAAGAATATTCTTACGCATACCTACTTTATATTATTCTCAAGAGAACGAAGTCACAGATGTCTGCTTTATGTATATTCAAAGTATCAAAGTTAAGATCACCGTTAACTCTATACTTATTACCATTACCGATTACCGTTAAATCTTTATCCGCCGTTTTATTACAGAAGCATAAGCCAAGAAATTGTCTGTAAAAATTCGAAGTAATTGGAAAGTTGGCGAGGCTACTCTCCTGTGCCTTGGAGAGCACGTTAAGCTGTCGGTGTCGATCATTATCGTTAACATCAGATGGTGATCGTTACGAAGTTTAACATTATCACCCAAAGCTCGCCAACTTGCATTGGCCATCCATATCTCCTCTTCTATGACGAGGTTATGGGCCATGAAAATATACTGGTAATAATGATCATTATAATAACACGGATCATTGAAGAAAACGAGTATTGCTAAACACACTTTCATAGCACTGGCTTTATAGATGCAAATCATAGGCGGCTGGAGATACGGATGTCGGTAGCTGACCTATCGTTCGGGTTCACAAACATTATGCGTGGGTCACTGGATGTCAACCACAAACCTTCGGACACCACCGGTCACGACGACTTCTGACCGCAATATTCAATATACATACAAACTGTATGACTTAAGTGTATACAAAATATGAGATAGTTAATAAGGCGAATTTTACCCTAAACACAAATCACTCCATCTTTATATACCTACCTAAGTATTATTTTATCTAATGGAATAATGTTTTGTCATAGCACGGCAGATTTAATCTATCGATGTTAATCGCCTTACCCATTGTTACTTATTTTATTTAGTCAAAAGGAAAATTTCATACAACAAATTCTTGCAACAAAAAAACATCGCAAATTTTTGTTTGCAATGCGGTTCTCAAATGAATATCTGACTATATTTACCTTGATTTCATTTGTAGGATATTTTTATTCGCATTGAAAGTACTTTGAACACTGTTGAGGATAAATGTAACATGATTCTGTCCCAAAATACAAAAAGAAAATAGAAAGTAACTTCACGATACAACAGCTATTGCACGAAACTCCCTGACGTACTACTCTGAAATATAGACCAGGAGCTGTCATTGTTTAAGATCAAACTTTGTAAGAAAAGAAACAAATATTTTATACAATTTCTTAATTTTACTCATCTACGACAAAGCCAAAAGAACAATACCTGTTAAACTGAAATAAAAATGTTACAGATGTGATATTACCAGAATTACGGTTTGCATCTTAAATTGAGAGCATTAGAGAGTAATAAAAAAATTTTAAAAAGTACTTCAACACGTAACAGTTTTTAATATTATTTAAACCAACCACCCAGTGCTACAATAAAATAACGAGGTTGTTTCCCGTTGTGACCACTGTGGAAGTAAATAAAAATATATTAAGAATATAAAAATTTGTCATAAATTGGAAATCCTATCTAAATATAAAATTGTATCAACATACGCTTTTTTTACTATAATTTTAAATTATAATGCTCTAAAATTAAATACGTCGTCTCTCAGCCTGTAATCGTACGTTTACTGATGTTTTCTGGCAGTAAATTCGGCACAAGTCGTCAGTTTCCCGCCGAACAATATTGTCGGCGACGGCCCCGCGGGACGGACGGGACTCGCGTCGAGGAAATTTAAATTGGATTTTAAATTCCTATTTTGTCTCTGATATGATGATTTGGAATATCAAAAGCTCTGTTTTCTATTTCATTGGTTCCGCATATAACTTGTGGAATATTTCAAACATTCTGACATGTGGTAGCAATATCATTGGTTCGTGTTATTTTTTGTAAACGCTAGTTTTTATTCGTTTAGCTTTATATTTTATTAGTATTTATTTATAAAGACACATTTTTGGAAAACTTGTTTATTTTTTCAAATACATAAACAGTAATCATAATAAATAAAAGTTGCTAATTTTTAATTGTATTTGAATATAGGCACCAAAACCTTGGAAAATATTCATATTATTGAACTTTTTTCTTAAGCTCATCCGTTCTTATAATCTTTTGGGTACTCTTGGCTTATGAATGTTATCATATGAAGTTACCTAACGACAACATGACAGCAAACTATAATCGTGCAGAATGTTATCAGGATATTAAAAACAATCAAGAGATAAGCCACATCAAATTATATTAATTGCAGTATTACTCATTTGCTTGTCGCGAAACAACAAAAATGATATCCGAATTCCGAAAAATGAAATATTTGTATCTGTTTCACGCATTTTTCGATACAAACTCAAGTGGGAGTATAGATAAAGGAGATTTTGAAGTAGCAACTAAGAATATAGCAAAATTAAGAGGATGGAAACCAGATGATGATAAATACAAAGAAACAGAAAAGGCTTTGATGAATATTTGGGAGGCTTTAGAAAGAACAGCGGACTCCAATAAGGACGGGCAGGTTTCTATAGAAGAATGGTTTGCAATGTGGGAAGAATTTGCTAAAAATCCTTCAGAACCCTTCGAGTGGCAAACGTTGTATTGCAAATTCATCTTCGACCTTGAAGATGCTAGCAGTGACGGTGTAATAGATAGTGAAGAATTTTCGACAGTTCATGAGTGCTTTGGACTTTTAAAAGAGGACAGTGAAGCTGCGTTTGCGTTCATGACAAGAGGAAAGAAAAGTATTACTTGGGAGGAGTTCCAAGATCTATGGAAACAGTATTTTACTTCTGAAAGCCCGATGGATCCCGGGAATTTTATCTTTGGTTCAGCTACTTATTAGCACATAAGAATAATTTTAAGCCTTTTGTTAAATTTTTTCAGTAAAAATTAATTATAAATTATAATATTAATGAAATATTCTTTTGTAGGTCAAGTGTAAGAGGGATGATGATTTTTTTAATAATTATAATGTTGTTGAAATGTTGTCTATTCCAGTGTATTTTTTTCTTTTCAAAAATATTCTTAATTTGTACACTACTTGAATGTAATGATGTAATTTAATTATAAATTGTGGCAAAATCGTTGTAATGACCGCTGCCGAAGCCTATAATTAATCAGCAAATAAATCAACACGTGCACTTCGTCCTCTTAATTACATTTTAAGTGTTCAGTGATCGATAGCATGTCATTAGCATTGTTAATATTGTGCTGATTACACGTAAATGATAAGTGATAAAGTTTTGTGCAGGTCACATCACGTATACTGATAAGAGACGCTATCGTGATATGAAATAGTGTTGTCGGCTTAGTTTTATTTATCTTATACTGTTGCTAAATTATGAAAAAACTGTCTGTCTGTATGGAGAAATTCGAAAGAAAAAATAATTAAGACTATATTAAGTTGAATAAAATGTAGCTAGGAATTTTAAAAACACAAAAATATTTTTTTATGTTTATTTCACAAAGCGAAAAAATGTGTAATGCATTATTTTAGGAGCTCTGTGAAAAGCAAAGGTAACAACTAAAATAAAATAATTATTGATTCCTATTTATGAATAAATGAATAATTATGGAGGTTTTCTGGAAAGCACAAGGAACCCAAACTTATAACCAATGTATTTTTCGTCGAGTGCAATAAATAATACTTAACCCCCCACTGCAGACAGCTTCGTGCCCCCGAGTAAATTTGCATATCTTTCACTAGCGTTCGATTTTAACCTCAAAATTCATGTTAGAAAGTTTAATCGACTTTGAACACTTTTGCCAACTCCGATTATTACCTCATTATTTGTTTTTAAAACTTATTAATTTTTGCTATTATATTATCCCTTGTTACTCTACTATAACTACAGTACCATAGATAATACATATAAATATTTATTTTAATTTTTGCTTGTTTCCCGTTATTAGTAAACTTAGATGCTAAATATAAATATTAAAAAGTCCTCATATTTGTTGTCATGTCATAAAAATCATACAACAAATAGTTTGTGTAACTTAATTCTCTGCTTACAATTGAGACCTTATTTACTCGTATAATTGAAATCAACTCTGTCTTATATGGAAAGGTTTTAAAAATTAACATAAACCATAATAATGCTCTGCGCTCACAATAACATTGTAGATGATATTAAGAAGTCGAGTGCTCTCCATATAAAGCCATCTTTGCGTAAGCCAATAACAATGAGGGTATAAGAATGACTGATGACATGGCACGTCAAGGGTTAAGCAGTCTTTATACTACACGATATGTCGTGGCTTAAATTGAACTCAAGAATGAGTTTGTACGAAAATTAAATGATTTCATATTATTGAGTGCAATATTTATAAAGAAGCTTTTCACTATTATTTTCGATAAATTTAATACACAAAAATATTTAAATATTTTATTAATCAACTGGTGAAACCATGTTGACAGACTTTTATATTTTTATTTACAATCAGTGTGCGCAGATCTGCTTCAAAGTTGACCTTATTAGTTATCTGACCAAATGAGAAGTTTCTAAGAGAAGAAAATAATTGCCAGTAACAATATTATTATCTTGTCTGATCATGTCTGATAGTGGACATAAGAATTTGTAACTGACAAGATAAATTCTTTGAGTTCAAGCTTATTAGTTTATCAAATAATCTGTTTCAAGTATTGTATAAAATATGCATTTTATTAAAAGCTTTTAAGTATAGCTTATTCCTTAAAATAATTTTGTACTTACCTTAAAATATTTTCTAGATAATTATTATTTTGAAATACATAATATCGTATCGTACCGATCGCGTCGTGGCCTGTGGCGCAGTTATTAATGACCACAACACTTAGGGGCAGTAAGTGAGTTTCTGTGTTGCAGCTTGCCTTAAGCTTTTTTATGAGCAGCTCCGCGACTATAATGCGATTCAAGGAAGGGTTCTCATTATCCGCGCGATCATGACCCGTCACTGTGTCATAATGGACCCACATCTTTTTTTTAAACTAACGGACGCCCGTGGTTGCACCCGCGTAGTTCCCGTTCCCGTTTGAGTACCGGGATACATAAGCGTATATCCACACGAGTCTGGCTATCATGAACTAAAATATTTCATATATTCAACTGATAGTTTGGGTTCTAGGTATCGTCAATTAAGTAGAAAGCTTGGGTGGTACCGACTTTATAGATATGATTAGACATCATTATCATTATCAGCTTATTAACGGCCCACTACAGGGCCAGGCCTCCCACCTTATAGGAGAAGAATCTTATAGAAGAGGAGAAGGGATTTGGAGTGTACACCCACCACGCTGCTCCAATGCGGGTTGGCGGGCTTAGGGTGATAATGTTTCATTTATTAACGATCACTATCAGACGTTGATGATAGTGACCGGGACCGATGGTTTAACGTGCTCTTCGAGGCACGGCGGTGTAACACCACCAACTTTCAAACTCCGAGCTTGGAAAGAACTGACAATTTGATAGAAGAATGAAAAAGTCAGAATTATTCCGTGACCCGACTCAGGAATCGAACCCAGGACCTCGTGATAGAAGCCGCATAGGCTAACCACTAGACCAACAAGGCAGATATAATTAGTAAATTAAAGCAACGAAATGACGCCATTATTATTTACTTTTTTGTGAGTTTTGAAAACGGTACAATATTTTTTATTAAAATTTTGATTTAGTCACTACACGTTAATAGTAAGTAATGATTGACGGTTCAGAAACGATCTATCAAAAAAAGTCGGCAATAAACTTTGTGATAATTTTATTACAATATTTACTATTTCGACCTTTAAGGGGGGGGACTTATAGACCTTACACCCACCACGCTATAACATTGGAATACTCAGACGACAAATGCCAACGACTTACTCACTTAAATTGTCCAACTCAGAATACAAACCTAGGACTTTGTGACTTGACATTTTAAAGCTAGTAAATAATATAAATAAAACAGTAAGTCAACTTATCCGCCCCGTTGTTTTCTGTTAATCCGTATGTTTGTTTGTCAATTCCGTCGGATTAGCGACACACGATCTCCGCCGGTTTTTGTATAAATCCCAAACAAAATGAAACGGAACCGTTAGTTTTACGCCTCTCGCGTAGTTTGTTTTTTACTAGGTATAGCTATAGGTATCCGATAACTGTGAAGCGCGTTTTCATATTGAATTTTTTTTTTATTGGTCCGGCAATTTAGTTCTGTTTGTATAGATTGGTATTCTATTGTTACACTAGGCTGATAGGCTCACGTTCAGGCTGTAAGGCACTCCCTGTTTTCCGGATGTGTCTATGAGTAGAATTACAAAATTAAGGAGGACCGGTCTTGCCGGGCACCGCTGTTGGATGTAAGAAGCGACTTTTCGTTCCCGTGGTCCAATTTTCACGCGACGAATAGGAACACCGTGGGGTTTTAGTCGGTGAGAGTCCGACATAACCTCCTTGCTTCCCGATAGCGAGAGGGTATCCATGAGGATATGTCCACGAAAAAATAATAAAAAAAAAATAAGTCTTACCCTATTTAGTATGTTTTTTCGTAAATCTGAATCAATACAAGGAATGTCTCTCAATTCTTATTTATTGACCCGCTGGCGATGACGTGAATTTGACTTAAATCATTGGCGACGCCGGTCTCATGCACCGGGCTGAAAAATTTTCAGAATATTTGACTTACTGCTCAATTAATTTTATTGTTAAATGTACATAGCAAAAAATAATTATTAATGAAACGATATTGCTTCAGCCCTTCGCGCCTAAAGTGAACTGTAAAAGGGATTCGTTATTTTATATAGTTAAATTAGTATAAAAAACCAAAATTTGAACGTGTAGCAAGGAACGTTTACAGTCAAAAAAATTCAGCTGAGACAAATTAGCGGTCTAAGTTGGTGTACTGAATGCGTCTCATTAGTGCTGACTCAGCTGACTAGCGCCGACCACTCTACAGCATCATAAAGCTCTTCTACTACCCACGAGAGTGAACCAATCAAGTTTTTTTTACGAATTCCTTGTGGGAAGAAAATATTACTCGTACATAAAAATAGAGCTCTGTATAGTAAAACATTTTTAGTGTCCTATTGAAGAATAATATTTGACGGCCTCCGTGGCGTAGTGGTATGCGCGGTGGATTTATAAGACGGAAGTCCTGGGTTAGATTCCCGGCGGGGCAGATAGTAATTTTCTTAATTTGTCTTGCTTAGGGTGGTGGAAGGTTTTCGCCGTGGCTAGTGACCATCCTACCGACATAGACGTACCGCCAAACGATTTAGGTACGATGTCGTGTAAAAACAAAAAAGGGGTGTGGATTTCATCCTTCACCTAACAAGTTAGTCCGCTTTTATCTTAGATTGCATCATCACTTAACATCAGGTGTGATAGCAGTCAAGGGCCAACTTGTAGTAGATAAAAAAAATATACGCATAGAAAGCAAAGCTAAACTGAAAATGCTATGATAACAGCGAATGTGCAACAATCTAAAGTCTATTCGCTTAGATACGGTCGCCCTTTGTGCCTCGCCGCCTTGCACGTGCCGCATTTTGTCAAAGGCGCCGCCCCGAAGTCAAAGGTCGCCGCATGCGGCGTACACTCACAGGTGAATTTGGCATTTTTGATCGAAGCGTCGTATTGAAAGGTTGTTTTTGTAGATTCTCCTACGTATACAAAAAATGATTTTTCGTCCTTGGGAGGACAGTGAAGTGCGTCAAGATGAAATTTTGACTAAACCAAAAAGTAAAAGACGGATCTTTTGTAAAACGTGTAAACAAATGATAGTCAATGTCCATCGGTATTGTGTTCAAATGAATGTGTCTGCACCTATCACAGACACTTCAAAAATAGTGGGGATACCAAGAACTAGCGTTGGATCAATATTAAAAAACGGTCCATCAACACCAAAAAAACGTAAAAACAGAAGAATCCCATTATCGAAAATAGACGATTTTGAATGTAATGTTGTACGTCGAACAGTATACAAATTTTATGCAAATCAAAAACTTCCGACACTAGACATGATTCTGGAAGATTTACAAACTAATACAGACTTTCCGTATAAACGTACTACTCTGCGTAATGTGTTGATTAAACTTGGATTTAAGTATAAAACACTTAATAAGCGTAAAGTATTGCTTGAATCGATGCGGTTCCAAGTTTGGCGATATAAATATATAACGACGCTTAGAAAGGCACGTCGTGAAGGACGTGATATTGTATATTTGGATGAAACTTGGTACGATACACACGACACAATCAAAAAAGGTTGGGCAGACTGTAGCTGTTCATGTGATTTGGATGTGCCTTCTTCTCGAGGAAAACGGGTTATCATTGTCAATGCTGGTTCTAAAGACGGATGGGTTGAAAATGCTCTAATGTTGTCGGCAAAACAAATCAAAGACGCTAGTGCTGATTATCACTGTGACATGAATTCTGCATTATTTGAGAAGTGGTTTGAGGAGCAATTATTGCCAAACGTGCCAAATAACAGCATAATTGTTATGGACAACGCAGCGTACCACTCGCGGTTGTCAGTTAAAGTACCTACTATGTCTACAAGGAAAATTGATATACTGGATTTTATGACCACTCACAGTATTCCTATACCAGATCCAATTCCAACAAAACCAATATTGGTCGACATTGTAAAAAAAGCTGGAATCGAAAAGAAATATTTTATTGATGAGCTGGCAGTGTCCAAAGGCTTTGAAATCGTGCGTCTTCCGCCGTATCACTGTATTTTCAATCCAATTGAACAAGTCTGGTCGAAGGTGAAGCACGACATAAGAGCAAGCAATTGCAAACCTGCAGATGCTCCCGCCGTGTGTCAAATTATAAGAGACGTAATGAAAAATGTGACTTCAGATATGTGGAAAAGATGTGTTGGTCATGCAATTAAAGAGGAAAATCGATATTTTAGTATGGATTCAGAACGTGATGACGTTGGATCTCTCATCATAAATACAGGTGGCGATTACTCCGACACTTCGAGTGATGAAGAATAGTGTTTATTTTACTTTCGTTTATGTTTCCTACTTACTGATATTTTTCATTAAAATTCTATTTTCGGACTAACTTGCGTTTACTATTTTTATTTTATTAAAATAATGATAAAGTATTGTATTTTATTCTTATATTGAATAAACATTAATTTACAAACACAGTACAAAAAATATGTGCGCCTGCGGGTGTACCGACACTATCTAAGCGAACAGACTTTACTTCGTTACTACTTAACTACATAATTCAATAAAAATAATCAATTATTTAAGAACTTCAAAACCTTTTATTTATGTCAGTGATTGCTCAATAGTCGATAAGTGAAAGCCAGTAAAAGTGTGTGAAAATATGTAAATAAAGGACGACGGGTCCGGCAGAGTTCCCTCGAATATTTTAAGAGCGGCTTTACTCCTAATCTCTTTTATTTGCAGTAAAATCCTGAAGATATTTGACGATTTAGATTTATTCCCTTAAAATGTTATGCGTTATTTAATTACCTTTAACAAGTTTAAATAGTATCACGGTACTAACTGTGTATCCCATTAATATTATAAACGCGAAAGAAACAGAAAACATCAATTTTTTTAAAACAACTGATATTTTGACGGCCGAATTTTCGGTTCAAAATTAGGTTATTTTTTCGATATTCATTCAAAATAAAGGGAAAAAATAATAATATCAAGTCAAAAAATTAAAGTGTCTTTGGAACATAAAAAGGTAAGTTTTCGCCAAATTTTGTGGGAATAAAATTTTATTTGTAAAAGATAAAAATAAAAAACAAAAAACTTGGTTTTTTGAATTTTTCATGTACATTTTGCGGTTTTGTGAAAAAAGTGTTTATACAAAAGTTTTAGATCTTTTTACAACCTACAACTTTGTCATTGAACTCTTTTCTATAGGACTTATAGTTTTGCCGAAAATCGAATAAATCCGTTTTTTACCCCTAAAACCTCACCCACTACCCCTTCCCGACCTCAGATCGCCCGTAATTTATTTTTCCTTTCATTTAATGATACTCTCCTCCTTTTCCAATGGGTTTCATCCTACTGCGATTTTCTTTTACTTTATATTATTTTTAAAGCTATCTGCACTGGACTATTTCTATATTAGTAAAGATTTTTGAGAAGTAAATGATAAAATAAATATTTCTTACAATAATATCTTTTATGGATAATAGTATTTTATGAAAATATATATAATTATAATTTAGGTGCTCTTTAAAGCATTTGAACACAATAACTACGAGTGATTCCTAACTTCAGGCTACAGCTTGCTTAAGCAAACGCAGCAGGTGCGCCTAGAACAGTCTGCAGTACGTCGTTTTAAGGGTGTCTCCAGTTTAACCATGGCATTTTCTTAGAAGGGTAATGCCCTTGTCCACTATTGCTGTTGACTAAGTGAGATTGAGTAACGTAAGTAGTATTTAAAAGGACATTACATCCACAGGACTACACGTCGGAACTTGCCTCATGCACACAAAACAATTTATTCTCCCGTTAAACAACGCTATTTGTTGTGAAAATAATGGGATTCAAACCCCGGCCCATTGTCCGCGAGACAGAGGTCCGACATGCCTCTGCCTCCCCCCTCAACCCTCAACATGGGCACGCGTGAGTGACAATGAATGGACCCACTCATAAATCTGGTTCATTGTTATGAATATACGATAATGAAAAAATGTGAAGTTTTTATGCAGTTGTGGTTTTAATGATAGTGATAAATTAAACAAACTGACCTGTTATTGCACGCAAATTGAACTGACGGAAATTTTATTGAAAATAAGCCAAATTAACATGCTTACTTTTACCTTATACTTGATTTATTTAAACTATAAAATTATCGTTATTAAAACAAAACCCAGCTAATTAGAAGTAGTGAACTGAAAAGAGAAAAACATGGATCATGGAACATCTATACAAAATTCAAAATATTTTATGTTGCTGCAGGCCGGGACAATATTTATTGAATGATATTCCAAAACTACGTTTGGGAGGGGTCAATGATAAATATGAGCTAGGAGAGAGGAGCAAAAAGAGGTTTCCAGTCCAAAAAAGTTTGGAGACCTCTAGTCTAAAAAGAGACATGGATCTTAGCTTCTAAAAAATTAATAACCCATCTTCAATAGCACAGCAGTAGTATCGCTTGCTGATGCAATAACAATTTCTTCCCATAAAAGACGCAAGCCAGGTGTCGTCAAATGCGGCTTTATCACACTTGTTGTTACTAATTGCACTAAAGTGTCATTACGGTGCTCGTAAAACGGTACGTTTTTCAAAAAACACCGAATTTTGACCGTAAAGATGGATATCACGCGAACTTTTCGAAAGAAAAATTGTTGTCTGTTATTTTATTTGCATAGATAATATTTTAACTTCACATTTCATTACAACCATAAAACTCTTTTCCAGAATTTGTATATAGGCTTGTAACTTAAACCATTTGATATCGTTATGTTACTTTAGGTAATATACTTACCTAATAGTGACTTGTAATATGCTTTGTTAGTCCCGTGGATGAGATACCTATGCAGCTTCCAATACATTCTTAAGACCCAGTATTCGAAACCAGATCTGGCTGTGAAGTATTGAGTTTTTCATTCTAAAGAATTCTCAGTAGTTTGTATAGCTTTCAAATTAATCAGTTAATAATATTTAGCTAAAGTTTAGTTTTTTTTTAATTCACACTTACGGAACTTTCACTCATCTATTGAAAATTAATACAACTAAAGACGCTTGCCATAAATAAGTGAGTTTGCTTAATGTCCAACGGTTTAGTTTGGGAATTCATATAAAAAACGGCATTCTCCTTCAATCTACAAATATTTTGTGTAAAGTAAAAATGTACCTTAAACATATTATTACTAAAAAGTATAACAGCAGAAGAAACTCGACAGTAAAAATCCTCTTGTTACAAATAATAAGTGCGCATTCCGATTTAACAAGAAAATCCTCAAGTATCCATTTATTTTGCCCCGTTCTACTACTCTCTGATTTGAATAGAAATCTTCATAACGTTGGAAACGCAAATCTTAACTTTCCCGTCGAGGGTTCCGTGCAATTAGTTTGTACCAAGAAGAACCTGGTATCTAAATGTCGTTCCTACAACTGAAACAGCAGCATACTTTTTTAAAGGTCTTAAATTGGGCTTGTTTGTTTTGAATGTTTTTTGAAGAAGTGTTGGCAAAATTGGTTTTCGTTTATTCTTTTTGAAAAAAAGTCGGTATGATGACGATGATGACTCATTTTGAGGGTAGGGCAGGCTGCGATTCGTATCGTATCTAAGTTCAAAACTGAATAGCAGACTTTACAAACGTGGAAGCCATTATGAAGAATTCTTTGCCAGTAAAATTCTACACGATGTTTTTTATCCTTAGAACAAATAATCAGTGGAAAATTTTCTATTGTCAGGCTTAACTCCCACATTGGCACAGAGGCGATGCTTTGCTTCGGTTTAACTCTGTGCCAATCTGAGTTGAGCCTTAATTGTGTGTGTTTTTACTAAAAAAAATTTTGTTCAAAATTTTCCTTTATTGACTATTAACATTGATAAGTAGTAATTCCAGTAGGTATATACCTATGTATGTCTCAACTCTCAAGTCACGCCAGAGGCTGAAGGGATCGCCCTAATGCGAACTTTGGGAATAAATAATTGTTATCTGAAAAAGTTTACGGACGATCGGAACAAAATAAAATAAAATAGTTTCCTAAACAACATGTGCTCTATGTGTTACGTCTCAAAGATTTTCTATTTATACAAATTGCTTTTGAAAATGTTTCTTATTTATATTGTGAAAAATAGAGTGATCTATATGACAAATTATCTAAAAGTGGGTTGCAATACCTCTAAATCAGTACTACGATTTAGAGGTATTGCAACCCAAAACGCTAATAATAACGCCCCATATTTTATCATTTCATCACCATCCTCTTATCGTGTTTTCTGTGGCATAAACGTGTAACATCACCGACGTTTAAACTTTACAAACTATTTGTGAATCCAAACTAAAGCTTTAACTCTCTAAAATTAATAAGATTCTTAAGATCCTATACCCTATAGGCTAATCATTGGACTAAGTAAGAACAGGTATGGCAAATTATCAACAGCCATTCAATATCGTGAAAGTGCTTCGGACTTGCTTTTTAATTCTGATAGTTAGCAACCAAATGAATAAGAGTACGGATTTTACGGAGAAGTAATTTAACAGTTGTCGTAAATCAAACAGTAAAACATAGCCGTAAAATCTCTCACAACAAGTAAAAACCTTAGGAATCCGAGAGCGATAAAAAACCTCGCTGAAAGATAGCCTTGAGGGACAAAAAATAAGTTTCCCGGGCCCTTCGCAGGCCACCTGCGCCTTTCCATATATTATAACACTTGTAACCCTTTGAATAAAATGTTTTTGTTTCGTGCAAGGGCTTAGGGCGAAAACGTACCAATATAATGTGAGATAACACGGTTTTTGTCCTGAAATAATATGTTTAGGTTCTTTACGTGGCTGTGTTATGTTATGATAATAGGGGATGCTATTTACGGCGGTCTTATGAAAACGAAATACCTAAATAAAAACGTTATCTGAATACGATCAATGGTTTATATTCTGCTTTGAGGGGATTATATGTTTGGCAGTGTTTCTTAAACTTATTCTTAGGAATTTTATAGTAATAATGAGTGAATTGGCGTTATATAAATGAGCTTGCATGTTGATTTTAATCATGTTACAGTTACCGTGCACATTTTGAATTGAGTTTTATTTTTATACCATATTATTTTTTTTTCAATTTCAATACACACACACACACACACACATATATATATATATATATATATATATATATATATATATATATATATATATATATATATATATTGTGTAGATAGAAGAAGCCTAGATGAAAATGCTATTTGCTAAAAAGAAGGTTAGTGTTTTACACGACACAAATCCGAAAGATTTACAAGCGACTAGTGCAAAGTAAAAGTACAAAATGTAGGTAAATTGAAATCCCAATAATATTTTTGAAATTTCAAATTTCCAAAACGGCAAAGAAACAGAAACAGAAAATAGTCTCCGCCGCAACCTAACGGCGACGGTTAAAATCGCAGTGAAATTGCCCGCGGTCACCATTGTTACGATTGTTCTGAAATAAGGGGACAAACGGGGATGGGGGACAAATGGGCAGGACAAAAGGGGGTATAGGGGGATAAAGGGGCATAGGAGGACAATCAATGCTGAATACAGGGAAATAGAAAATCTGTACAAGTTTGTGGATTTAAAAATTTAAATTGCACTATATTGCGGTCCTCATACCTGGGTCACAAAACGATCAGTAGTCCAAGAGCTGGTCTATATTTTTGACGACCACTTCATATCTTAATACTTGTCATATCATCATTCTCGTTTCATTACTAGTTAAATAATAGCAAACGTTAAGCGGTAAGTGGTAGGTTCTGAAAGTTCATTTTATGTTCTCTTTTTTATCATAGGTACACCTTGTCGTCTTTCATTAACTTTTATCACACGTCAAAAATTAATTTGTGGTTTCTATTCGTCTTTAATCGGTGAAAAAATTGTATCACCTAATTCCGCAATTATTCTCAGGTGGTCTGGTGATAGAGACGCGTTATTTCCGCCGCGGAAATTATCTGATGAGATGAGTCTACACCGCTACCCCCCACTGGTAATTAGTGTTTTGTTAACTTTCATTGCTTTCAATAAGTTTACTGAAGCGGACTTGTATGAATAATTATTATTCATCTGCTGAAACCAACATCTATTGGTTGCACAGGTTTAATTAAAATCCCCGATCCAATAATTTTTTTCACATTTGACTTGAAATATTTCGATTGGCATGTAGGTATAAAACTTCTCCGCAAAATTGACTTTCTATAAATAACGGTATTTAACATTTTCTATCCATTTGAAGCAGCAACGTCATAAACGCACACATCCACAGACCCTTCTTTTGCATTAGAAATAGATAAAATAATAAAAGAGGAAAATAACAGAATTTAAATTGAAAACTAATCAGAAATAAAATTTACTAAAAAATCTCAACCTTTATTTCTAGTACTATTTAGATAATTCAGTGAAATATCTACAAATCTATTGAATAGCAACTATTCATCATATTGAATGAATTTAATGAAGAATGAATGGATCTCCATCACCACGTACCTAATCATAATTTTTCCTATTGATTAGAAGCAAGCAGTGACAAGATTAATCAATCCACAAGTTAGTGCAAAGTTTCAGACCTATTAGCATCTGTCTTCTGCGGTACCAGTAAGATATCTTTAAGTGATTCCCGTCTCAGAGATTTACCTTAAAGCAGAGAGGAATATTTATAACTAATGCTTTTTAAAAACTTGTACACCTATTATCTGAATAAAATATGCACATAATACATTTGTTTAATATGCTGACTTCGCCGGCGCAGATCTTCTAAGTACAGAAATTCCTCATAACGCCCAAAAAGACGGCTTTAATATTTTGGAATTCGAATCATGTCTTGTTTTGACTACACTAGTGGCCTCGTAGCCATCTATCATCATAGGCAAGTCCATAAACTACTAAAAGGTACCTAATCTGTGCCTATGCGTTAATCGAAAGCGATTTCACCCCCCTTGTACCCCTGACCGCTATCACTTTTATACTTAGATTTTATTTCTCCCATAAAAAAGTTATTAAAAATTCTCAGAGGAGTCAGTCTCGGTGGTGTTAGACCCAGTTCCTCCAACATTGGAGCAGTGTGGTGGACTGTTAAAACAGGGTGATAAAGTTGAACGTAAAATATGCAAACCAATAAATGAGAGAATGTAAACAATGTAGTAACAACTTTGATTTTTTTTATTTATTACAAGCTAGTCCTTGACTGCAATCGCTCTGTAATGATCGCTCATCTAAGATGGAAGCGGGGAACTTATTAGTTGCAGAATAATATACACGGTTACGGTACGGTTTCTACATGACATCTCACCGAAACGCTAAATCGCTTGGCGGTACGTCTTTGCCAGTAACTAACCACAGCGGAAGCCTCCCACCAGCCAGACCTGGAATAATTTTAAAAATTTTAATCGTCCCATCCGGGAATCGAACCTAGGATCTTCGCCTTGTAAATAAACTGCGCATACCTACCACTGCGCCATGTAGGCCGTGAATACACATTCATCCTCACATTGTTGGCCTATCTACCGCCAACATAACGTTCAAATATCCTCGTGCTAATGGGGTAGCGGTGTCTATTACCCACTGCGGCAACAGTATTCAATTGAAGCAAACACTTCTGAGGACTCTCGCTTCTGAATAATTTGACAATCTGGCTTCGATGAATATTGATACGTGGGTATTGTTATCGACTTAGCTGCATTAGTCTACACTCCGTATATCTGGAAACATGTCTCTAAAAGCCGTCTGTCTCTAAAATTATCTTAGCATAACATGGATTTACCGGGTCCATAGAGACATGTCCTCAGAGAGAAAACCTACGAACTACCGAAACTTGTGAAACGGATGTAGGTTTCAGGGTACCCTTCATACCCTCCTTCTTTGCTCAAATCATTCTGCTTGCCCAACCAAATTTGTGGCATCCTACTAGAGCAACTTTTGATACTCGTTCTATAATAGAACTGCTAAAGTGCAAGTCAGGCCAGTCCTTGAATAAAATAACACATCAACATTCATGGTACGGCGTGCAAAATCATTCGTACCACATAAAATAAACTGTACACCTAGATACCCGCATTACCATAAAGTGTAGTGCAGTAACCGTACCGGATATATCCGCGATGTGCGGTATAAGCTCGGAACGATTGCGCGTTACGCGGCGACGTGTCCCGGGTGCTACTGGCCTTCTTGAGAGTGAACTCGGGTTAATCGGCCATGGATTTGTCAAACAGGATTATATTCTTTTCTCATTCTTTTTGGCTGATGAGTGGCTTGAGCCGTGGCTTGTTACCACTCTACTGAAAGCAATTCAGCGAAAGGATGTAGATATCATCCTAATCCTAACAAGTTCGCCTGATTCTATCTTACCACCAGATGTGATGCAGTCAAGGGCTAACTTATATTGCATAAAAAATACTTCTGAGAAGTGGTAATACTAGTTGAGTCAAGAATTTGACTTTTAATTGGGCTCCTAATCGTTATCACACAGACATTTACGTTACAAATGTGAAATAAAACAGCGTGGAAACCAATATACCTGATAATACATTGGTACTTTGCCTTTTATGATTTGACGACCTCTGTGGCGCAGCGGTAAGCGCGGGGGATTTATAAAACGGATTTCGTGGGTTCAATTCTCGGCTAGGCCGATTGAGATTTTTTTTGTTGGTTCTGACTAGTGTCTTCAGCCATGGCTAGCTAATGCCCTAGCAGTAAAGTCCTTTACTCCCAATAGATTAAGCAGTTTATATGTTAGATTGCAGCATCACTTACCATTAGGTGTATTTGCAGTCTAGGACTATCAAAAAATCCTTGATATGTCTAGACAGCATTGAACCCATCAGGTTTCCTAATCATGAGTCTGTTCACTCAACCAGGCGTAAAGCAGCTTCAATGCTGTTTTACGATATTATTACAATATCTGAATCGCCAAGTATATAAAATCCAAAGCACCGATATCCTAAGATGGGAATAAAATTTCTTATATTTTCGTAAGCCAGAAATTTCCCCGTCTGCAATATTCGTCAAAGTTTAAAACATCGTCTGATCTGATACACTCCATCCAGTTTTATAGCGTATAAAAGTTTGAAATATGGGAGAAATAATAAAGCGCCATATGCCGGCGAGGGGAGAGCGGGGCGAGACGGGCCGCGTGAGATGGAAACGAATATGTGATTGACAGAGACCTAGATTGTATCTCCGATAGGAATTGACTTTCTGCATATTTCGGGGAATTGTTTTGTATATGAAAACTTTGTGCATGAAAAGTTAGGTACACATATTTTGTTTATATATTTTTTAAAGCTACAATATTTTTTAACCGTCAAGTTTTGGAAGTCATATTATATTATATATTATATATTCTACTTGTGTTAGGAAATATTGTAAACATTATATTTTTTTCAGACTTAAAATTTTTGATTGTATTTAGCGTTCATTTCATCAGATTTTACTGAAAGAAGAAATAAAAACTCAGAATTATTCCACAACCTGAACCAGGATTCGAACCCAGGAATTCCCGAACCAGTCATAATGAAATTGTAGAGCATATTACTGTGATAGGATTTATGCGTGGAAACAGGTATTACTGCTGAATTCCCTGCAGGCTTGCCCTATATTTGAATAAACTTCAAAAATTCTTTAGACCTATGTTGTACTACTAAGTCTACCTATTTGATAAAAGATCAATTTGAAATGATCGAACCGATGTATTCCAAACTGATTACATTAGGAAGGCGATAATGAGAAGATGATTTGAGACGTTTTTTAGGGTTCCGGACCTAAAAAGGAAAAAACGGAACCCTTATAGGATTACTTCGTTGTCCGTCCGTCTGTCTGTCAAGACCCCTTTTCTCAGAAACGCGTGGAAGTATCAAGCTGAAATTTATATCAAATACTCAAATCTGCTGTCCCTTAGAGTTGTGAAAAAATCAAGCTTCTAGGCCAAGGCAATCAAAAGATACATTCGTTTATACCAAAAATTTCCCCAATTTTCGACACGGTCAAGTAAATCAAAACCTAACGGGTAGTTCCCGTAAGCTTAGGATCTTGAAATTTGGTACGAAGTAACGTTATATAGTATAAATAATGGAAAAATTACAAAAACTGTAAATTTTTAGTTGTATCGTATAATAATAATGCTTTTAATAATTTTAAGCTTACCCCCTTTTCTCATAAACACGTAAAGGTATTAAATTGAAATTCATATCAAATATTTGGCTCTTTAATATCTTTAAGCTGTAACAAAATAAAACTAAACAATATAAGCTGCATGATTAACTCACAATTAGACACAACTAAAACATTAAAATTTACGGAACCCTCGGTACGCGAGTCCGACTCGCACTTGGCCGGGTTTTTTGTTTTAGTAGTACACGCCGGGTATCCACTACTAGTTGACTTTCAAAATGTTTGGTTTTATGTTAAGCTGTGAGTAAACTTCAGGAGCACGCTTTGATTTTCTATTTAATAATGGCAAACAGAGTCGCCGCGTAATAATAGGCTTCCCCCGTAACAAAGTGACGCGGTGACACAAACAAGTGTCGCCGGTCACCGCAGCACAGGACTGCGCTGTGGTACAAATGTGAGAGACCAGCGGGTAAAGCAACAGTCAGTATTTTTTTGTTTTTTTTTATTCATTACAAGTTAGCCCTGGACTGCAACCAAATTTGATGTTAAGTAATGACATAACCTAAGATGAAAGCGGGCTTATTGTTAGGAGTAGCATGAAATCTACACTTTCGGTTTCTACACGCCATCGTATTCAAAAGTGTTCTGTTTTAGTAGAAATAAAAATTGTGTACAACAAAAAAAATAATTTCAATTATAAGTAAACAACGATCAAATTACAATATTGACCTCAAATAGATTAATTGAAAATAATTTTAAATAGTGAAAGGAAATGAACGAGGAACTGGCGTGTTTTTACCCGACTGCGTCAGGAGGTGGGTAATATTTTTCGAGCGTATTCATGTATGTGTGTATGTATATATGCCAGTTTCTTCGACACGCGCTGCAGCCTAAACGGCTGAACGGATTTTGTTTTTTTGTTTATGTCATTTCAAATAGAGATATACTTGTATATTCAAGCTCCACAGTTTAAATCGATTCAATGACGCAGTTAAACCATACTTAATTCTTACTTATCTTAGTAACAAAGTTATATAGGGTACTCTTATCAGATCTCTCCAAACTTTTTTGCAATTGAGCTCTTACTCTTTTAATAAATAATAACAACCCCGCTCATCTCCCGTGCGTGATCGCACACGTGATCGTCAAAGCCGCTCATTACCGGACGCAGACGTCGCCCGCGCTGTGTTAGCACTCAATGCCGGCAATCACGACGAGCCGACTTTTGTGTAGATTCCATTCAATCAGCCCGCAATCGCTCCACGGGCAGACCCGAGCGGGGTCTAGCCTTTCACATGAGGAATGTGCGCCAATCTTTAGTGAATTGGAATTTACTTACTTTGCCGTTCAATGCTTTTTTCCACTGTACCGAAATGTCAGGGTCAAACCCTGTAGGTTATTTTAACTAATATTGTATTACACAGCAAAGTTTGGATAAAAAGATGGAATCTTTTTACTCAATTACGCTAGTATATACATAATACATCTAAATATGATCGGCACACGTAGATTATAATCTGCAATAGCAAAAACTTGCACAGATGTTAGAATTGGATCTACACAGTAAGGGTAAGTTAATATAAAATGAATTTCGGGGATAATTTATTCACCTTCTTCAATATCAGCCTATTTTAACAGCCATGGGTAGACCCTCTTTTATGTTAGGGGGTTATGGAGCTTAGACTATCCACGCTGCTCCAATACAGGCGCAAAGCCATGGAAGCAAGAGTTGGCTGGCTTAAAATAATTCATTTCTTAACAGTCACTAACAGATGTTAAAAATAATATTGATCGGGACCAAGAACACTGGATAGATCCAACTTCCATTGTTTTCTGAGGCACGAACAATTTCTTCAAGTGGAGTTTCTACAATTTATTTTTATTTTTGTAATAATTTTAAAAATTCATTTAAATTGCTTGCTTGAAAAGCAGGGAACATAATATTACCTTATAAAAATTCCACGTAGGTACAGCAAAAAGCAAGTAAAAAAAATAAAGTAAGTCTGTAAGCAAGTGATACAATTTCACTTTCACATGTTTATGTTACCTATCAATCGTGCACAGGATTAGATTGTTGGGGGTGAATAAGGTCGATATTCGCCCGTAAATAAACAGGGCCAAGCACGTACAACGCATAGTTCCTTTACGGAGCCTGAATTCAAAACTGCGCCTTAACATCAAATCGTGTACTCCAATTTGATACGTGGCTGCTATTTTTTTCTTTAGACAATCTACCCCTTAGGGTTGAAAACTTACATGTAACGTCTAGATGGTTTTAAGTGGGTATTAATATTTTATCGTTTACTTCAGGGTGTAGCGAAATCTATTTTTCTAAAGTTTCAGGAATTGCCTTGCTGGTTTTGGATGATGATGAAAAATTTAGGGTAAATTTTACGAACAAAGGGACCTCATTTCGGCAATGGTGTGATGAGATTTAAACATTCTTTAGATTTGAAGAGTACCTAATAAAAAAAATCAGCAAATATAAGTAAAATCACAGTTTTTGAAAAGGTTTCTAAATGGATCAACTACTTAATCAATAACGATTTTATCTCACTAAACTGAAAACTTTGATTAATATTATCCAATTGTAATGTACTGTCCTGTAAGTCATTTTAGACCAGTGCAAATAACTTTAAAAATAATAAAAAGTAAAAAAAATCGCAGTAGGATGAAACTCATCGGAAAAGGAGGAGAATATTCTAAAAATAAAAGGAAAATAAATTACAGGCGATCTGAGGTCGGGAAGGGGTAGGGCGTGAGGTTTTAATCGTAGAAAGAGGTTCTCGATTTTCGGCAAAATCCAAAAAACCAAGTTTTTGGTTCTTTTACAAATAAAATTATATTTTTACAAAATTTGGTTAAAACTGTCCAATCAAATAAATAAATATAAAATAAATAAATATTTTCTATATTTAATAACTTATTTATTATTCTATTTATTAAAAAAAACCTAATTTTCAACCGAAAAATTGGCCATCAAAATAGCAGACTTTTTTCCATAGGACTTTTAGTTTTACCGGAAATCGAGAAGAATCGCTTTCTACCCCTAAAACCTCATCCCCTACCCCTTCTCGTCCTCAGATCGCCCGTAATTTATTTTTCCTTTCATTGTTAAAATATGATCCTCCTTCTCCAATGGGTCTCATCCTACTGTGTTTTTTTTTGGTTTCAAAAGCTATCTGCACTGGTCTATTTAGGAATTAAATAAACGTTTGACATTGAGTTTTCATGGTGTGTAAAATTTTATGAGAACAGTGCTCCAGATCTTATAACAAATTTGTTATAAGATCTGGAGCACTGTATGCAATTTGCATGCCAAAAGGTTATATTTACACAAAAAATACAACAAAACAGCCCACTTAGTATCGTAACCTCATCCGCCAGTGATGCCGGATCAATGAGTTGTAAAATATGCGCCGCGCGTCCGCGCTGAAAAAACATGGCGGAAATTATGAGTTGGCGCCGCGACCTGCATCGCTAACTGGACATTATCGTGCCGGGATGCGCGCCCGGACTTTAATACGACGTTGATACTACGAGTAGCTGTGTAACGTTCCTTTAGAACTGTTCCCTTTTCTGTTTCCTTACCTCGTTGGTCTAGTGCCTGCGTGGCTTTACACTCTGACTAACTTGGCTTTAAAAAACAGTTTTGTAATAGCTTACTTGAAATAAATGAATGCGTTTGAGTTTGAATAATGAAAAGAAGGTACGAGTACGGTTCAAGAAATTCTCTGTAGTTCCAAGATGCACTCCTGGTCTTTAATACTAGGTTGATGCTACAAATAGCTGTGTAGTGTTTCTTTATAACAGTCCCTTGGCCCCGTTAGATCAGTTACTAGATAATGAGAACCTGGTTTTGGCCAAAAAATTTTCTTCTAGACTTATTTCTACCAGTTTGCTCTAAATATCAGCGACGCTAACTAGACCTTACGAACGAGCGCCACTATTAGACTTTAATGCTATATATGGTATGCTATGATTCAAAGCCGAAAGAGTCAAAGTGTGCTGGTGTAATAGTTACATTGATTTTTAGTGTTGGTATCTCTATTGCGACTGTGTGTTTTTTAGTGTCGTGTGTTTAGACTTTACGGTTTTATTTTTAATTGGCTCTTTTAGACATTTTGATTTAGATTTAAAATGTTAAATGTAACTAAAGACCTCTTGGCGTGCTGGTTTCGATTCCTGGGTCAATCAGATGGGAAATTAGTGGTTTAACATATCTGTATTTTGAGGATCACGTTGAGCCATTAATTTTCAATAACATCTGATAACGATAGTTACAGAGTCAAATAATATGGTCAGTTTGAGACGGTGAACCCGCTTAGATTAGCTCTAAATAGCCTTACCAATAAAAAGAGCAGCCTAGCCCTATATATTTTAAAAACAGGATTATGTTTATGTTATTGTTTAAATTCATAGTAGCAAAAGAACAGTGCCAACAAAACTAGACTCAATAAAGCCCGCTGCAGCTGCGTGCAGTTAGTTAGCGCTAGTTCACTCGTCGATGCGTTGATTTGTGACGTCACTATTTTTGACGGACGCTGCTGTTTGGCCGGACGCCGCTATTTTTGAGTCACTTTTCGACAAACAAAGCGCGAGTGCGCTGCTCCAGTCAAAGAGTGCAGGTGTTTTAATTACAGTGAGGTTTTATACGTTGTAGAGGATCTCTATTTTGACTGTGCGTTTTGCTCGCTACTTCGTTTTCTATAGTGGCGTGGTTAGACTTTTCGGTTTTATTTTTAATAGGCGTATTTGAACACTTGCACGGATTTTTCAGGACTGGTACAATCAGGATACAATATAACGTCCTACATGGACAATCATAAAATAAAAGGTTCTACCTTTTTTACGTTTATCCCTTACGAGACGGTCAATTGAATACCTTATTTAATTGCAATGACAGACAAAATCGCATTTTCGTTCAATAAAATTAAATGCAAACCGGAAATGAAATCGCAAACCTGTAAAATTTGTAAGCGCCTGTCACACCGGAGCCGACAATAAATTCAAAGTAGGTACACACGGCAGCCGTCAAGGCGCGCGGCAGCAGACAGAAAATTAATGTAGTTTCGAACAACGCGCCCTAATGAAATTAATGAGCTACACGTCGCCGGCGGCGCGAGCCTCGCTATAAAGCCACTGCGAGCGGTACGACTAATCGTGTCGTGTGTCTGGTAGGTCGCCTTCGAATGACTTCGAATGATTGGCAAAAGTTTTCGATCGAATTTTTGGAAATTGAATTACTTCAACAAGATATATACTTAGTTCATGGTAATAGTTTCAATTTCTAATAAAAAAATATCTAATTCTGTTTATTTTCGCTCGTATTTCGGGTTTGTATAAGACTGAAGGTCGTCTAAAGAGGGTCCAGAACTTCATTTATTTCTTTTCATGATTTTAGTTCGATTACCAAATACATTCTTACTTAGATACATACGATTTCTTGGCCAGTCGGTCATACAAATCATTACGAAATCTTCGTTTAATCTTATTATGTTATTACATCGGCTATACTTTTTACTTTTGCTTTAACTGGTATTGAAATTTAATTTTTCTTCTGTAAGAAACAGGTATCTTGTATATCAAGCAGTTGGCAAACTGCCTCGACAGAAGTTGAATCACAGGATTGGCGAGGAGCCTAATTTTTGGCGTAGATTTTGTTCTTCTTCAGTTAGTGTGTCGTTTAACTTACTTGTGTGAAGCAGTACTACTGTGTATGGAGTTACTTTACGATTTTAAAACGGAATAACAATTCGGATAAAATATTTTTTCTAGTTGTGATTTTGGACTGCAGCACGCTTTAATGAGATCGCAGCAGCGTCATCGTTGGGTTTGAGTGAAGGCAAAACCTCTGCTAGAACTAGTCCGGAAGCTGGAAAAACGTGAGGGGATATAAATGAGGAATGTAACGAGAAGGATAGATAGGTCTTCTGTCAAAATCGGGTCTCGGCTTAGATAAACGTTTGACTGATGGGTTTGGCTCAGTAAATCCGTCCTGATGCTCTTATGGCGGTGATTGGAAACCACGTGCACGTGCCGTCAGAAAACGAGAATTTTGTCGTTGTAGGGAAATACACTGTCCAGATGTTGATTGTGTTGTCAAAAAGTGTTACATATTGTATGTTATGATCTGGATCGTAAAGAACATTTTATTGGAGTCCGTTTTTGAAAGAGGCGTTGGGAATAAGGTTTTTTTATTCTGATATATTTAAAGGTAAATTTGTAAAAATTTGGATATCGCTTCACAAATTAATAATAAACTTGATTTATGCATAGGTACACTATAAAAATAATATAAATAATACAAAAGGATAATAAAATTATATCGTATAAAATTTAGTGAGTGAGCGGCTTAATGCTAATTTAAATTTTGATTTTGATTTTTCAAAACCCCTGCTCTATGGATTTTATTCGCACGCAATATTGTGGTTATCACGAACTTTAACAGAGAAGTTAAGTGTCTACTTACGAGGAGCTGAACGCTGAATATAAAAAGGAATATTAATAACGATAAAAAATCTAAACTGTTATCGTCATTACAGTATAGGGCAATATATTTCAACCTTATTTATCACGATTTCTGATAAACTGAATTTAATAATTATCTGATAAACATACTATATTGAAAGAGCTACAGTAACAAGTGCCCTATAGAAACCAAACACCATTTCATCTCATTCAACCCATCACTAACTTTATCATTATAAAATATACCTAATCAATCTATTTTACACTCTACACTTCTAAGCATAAGGTAAATATTTCATTGACGGCAACACATAATAGGCGGTGAATGTCAACGCGTGTTGTGTGTACAGATAACAAATATTTTCGCACAGACGGACTACCCTCACATTGCGTCTCGTTTGACGTTTGACAGGTGAAGGGGAAACCAAGACGATTCTAAGGGCGAGCACCCAATGCCAATATTAAAACCGGGCGGTTAATTTTTAAAGAGCTATGATTTTTGAGTGTGTATGAAATTATGTCTTGCACTTTTTTGCGCTATAGAGCCCAAACTGTTTAAAATTAACAAAGATTCAAAGTCGTCGTCGTCGTCGAGAGTCATCAAGGAGAGAATAAGAGAAAGTGCTTGATCACATGTATACTTATTAGAAAATGTTAACCAAATAGAGTATAACAATAAGTACAACAATTCAAACAGATAAACTTGACGTTTCAAAAATGCCTATTACCAAAAGGTACTTATTTATAGTCTATTTTAATTATAGAAATTCGGATATTTTAAGTAACATTCGATTTGATTTGAATTAAATAAAAACAAATAACATCTATTATTATATATGGGAGTGACATAGAGTAATAGGTACTATTTTCTTAATCGCATTTAGTTTCATAGCTGTAAAAATTAAAAACTAATTATACATTTGATGTCCTTCAGAAATTTTTATTTTTAAAACGTTAAAAAAATGTGATATTATGAAATACTGTGGTGAAATAATTCACTGTGTACTCTAGGATTTAAATGCTAAGCATTCAAAACAAAATGTTCTTTACGAAAATGGCTTAAGGCACAATATCGACTACATTTAGTTTTGCGGTGTTGTATATCGCAAATCAACCGTGTACACAGATTATTAATGTTTCAAAGTTTTGGAATAAAGTTGTGTTAAGTTATTATTTACATTGCATTTAACTTTGTTTTAACATTTTACTACAGTCTATTGTACCTACAGTTCGACAAACGGGCTACCGTTCTAGGCGGTGATAATTATATTGACTTTTATGTCTTCCGAGAATTTTATATTAAACAAGTAAATAAATTGTAGTGTATTTGTAATTTCAAATTAACTTTATACTCAAGGATTCTCCACTTCAAATTACTAAAAATGTTTGTTTCGGCTAATCTCTAAAACTACCAGTCGGATTGTAAAAACTAGTTTTTAATATAATAGCCAGATTTATAAAAGTTACAAAGGCTGATATCCTGAGGCGGGTATCCTGATTTTCCCATGGGAATGGGAACTACGAGAGTGAAACCGCGGATATCAAATCAAAATTCTCAGGTTGGAGTTAGTGGTGCTAAGTGTGCTACACACCTATGCTTTGGAAAGTACGACGGTACTGGAAAGTAATATTTGACATCGGATTATGATCATCATTATATTAGCCAAGCTATACCTCTATTCCCCTATAAGGAGGGAGACTTGTTAATGGACCGTTGAAAAAGGCTGATAATGATAAATATAAAACAATAGTACAAACTAAACACAGGTAAAGTGTTGCGAATATCAACACCTGTCGTAAACACGAAATTATTTTCCAAGTAACAAAATTGTGAAATCCCAATTTGCGAAATTCCCATTCGCATAAATACCAAACTCTGTATTTATCTACGTAACATCGACCATAACATTTAGATACTTAATCAAAATTCCGTAAAACTTTACTTAGCGAAACTTGGTAACTTCGCCCCACATTAAATACTTTTGAAATTACATCATCTATCTATTGGTATTATGAGTTAGATAGGATCTTCCGCTTATTTGGCCCGTCAAAGAGATTCCAGAGTAGGTGTATTGGTGCGGGGTAAGTAAGCGAGCTGGTGGGAAAATACCACACGTTGCTTGAGCACCTCAAACATTCATTTGGTTAACTTACCCGTTACGTCAACTAAGTACAGTAAGAATCTGTTTACACAGACTGTACTCTAAAGGTTCTTATGTATAACGTATTGTAGTTTTTTCACTACACAATCACATAAATTGATACTTGTCTAATAAATTATAAAATAGATTTATTTTTAGAGTCGAATATCTTAGCATTCCATGGATTCACCGTGCGTGTGCCGAGTCTATTAAGAAATTAGGAAAATCTACATACATAATACTTGTGCATATTATGTAATAAATTAAAATTTTCATTACTGTGTTTAAGTTTAATCGTATTATTTTTAATGCTAAGCATCACTGTTTAAGTAACGAGATTTATAACCTTTGTTATGCACATGCAATACGTGCAATCTTCCTATCATTACATGTCACAACAAATTAGTCAATATTCACACCAATAAAATATGAAGAACATTCTCCAAAACTTGCCACCAGCTCCCGGACAACAAATACCTACTGAAAACTTTTCAACATTTTGAACCTTTCAACGATCGAATGAACGATTTAATTTAGCTAAGTGAAAGGCTAAGCCAACTTATAAATTACGAAGAGATATCGTCATTTAGAGAAATGAAGATTTTTATATATAAAAAAACTTGAGCACGTATTTCGAGCGCTCTTACTGAATTGCCAATTATTTCCGCCTTTCAAGGGGGATTAGGGAAAAATGTTGATATTCGATTAAAATCCCCTTTAAAGTTGTCTTAATCTACAAGTAATGATCGTTATAGAATGCTGAATACAATATTCTTTCCGTGCACTTTTTATTATTCTCTGTCTATTTTGTAGACAAGATTTAATTGGTGCATTTGTTTACAAAATAAGCAAACAATAATGATAATAATTATGATAACGATAAATAGCAGATACCTACTTTATTCAGTTGCAGTGGAGCATGCTTCTGAATTTTTTATTTGTGAAAACTTGTTACTAGGAACCCAGAGTTATGTAGCTGGTAATGTAAAACCCATCAAACCGACAGTCCCAGTAACTATTAATAACTCTATTACTGATACTATACAGTCAAATCACACTTTGGTACAACTTTGAATCAGCGTGATGTTTTTAAACTCGAAATCCTTCAACCATGACATGAGGAAAGAAGAAACCTACACCCTGCAACCATGACATGAGGAAAGAAGAAACCTACACCCTGCAATGTGACTATTATGAATGTTAACGTTAACACAAATTAGTAGCAGCTGATCTTTTAATCCCGCCTCGTCCCTGAGGCCATAAAGATCAAGTAAGCAATAATTTATCAGTCAAATACCACCGGCTTGGCTCTGGACCAAGGATGTATATCATTAAAATATAGTCTCAATAAATTCTGTTCAGGGCTACGTTGGACACATGGCCGTTACTTTTAATATAGCTAATGCTTTGGTTAACATTATCTAGGTATATTCTAGTCTAGACTGTTATAAAATTCTAGAGGCAGTGTTTTTAGATTAGACTACTATTACTCATGTGCTTTAGTAGACTGAAGCTAATATTTAAGTTATTTTTTACATTATGTAAAGTCGGGTCAGTTACACTTCACACTGTTAATTACTAGAATGGCTTAACGAATTTGTATGTTGTGCTCAGAGATAGCTCTGTAAGGTAGCCTTGGTATGTGCTGGGGAATCCCTATAGATGAAATGCAGTCTCACGTACCCCTCGGGAGGTCACGCCGTTCCTGTGAGAGGGTGTGTAGGAGTCGAAAGCTACCAGAATGCCTAAGTATGAGCTAATTTATCACACGTAATATAATATTATTATATTTTACAGCACTTCTTGTTGTGGTTACATTAATTGTTTTTAGAAATTGAAGGTCACTGAAATCATTTTTGTACTTAATGAAATTGCAATATAAAATGTACTAAAACCAAATAACACACCGATACAAAAATATAAGCTCACTTGGCTTAGTTCTTCGTCGTATTTGATGAAGACATTGGGTTATTAAAAGATTCCGTATGCCAGTTACAATCAGACACAAATACACACAAAACTTGTGTAAATATCTTATCTATCTGTAGATTCTATTATGAGCTCAATATCGTCATTGAATTGAACCATATTGAGCTACATTAATGCTTCTAGCGGAGACAATGGCAGTCTCGCCCGGGTGGCGCCGGTATATAGTCTATACCTAATGCACTGTATTACTACACCATCTAGAAACTAAAGATAGCACTAATATTTGCACATCACTTTAGTTTCTTTTAAATTTCAGAGTGATTTCTACGATACCTAAGAGACTTTCCATTAAATGTTATCCATTTTGTTCTTCCGGTCAAGTGAGAATATAATTCGCGCAAGATTTAATCATGTTTCTAACGTACTTGTACTTTTATATATTTGCTAATACAGTTAATGAGGAAGAAAGTTTGCACTCCTGGATAAGGAATGCGAAATGCAATTTCGTTTATTGCAAGTAGATAGACTAAATTCACAATTTAAAATACCTATTCTTGTTTTTCGTGATTCAGTCGCCGGTAAATTAGACTCCCTTACCCTAAAACTCTCTCTTTCATAATTTATTTTAATAATAATATTTGAGTATGAAAGAGAGAGCTTCATGGGAAAAGAAAAAAGCTTCAGATTAACTCAGAGCTTTAAGCATAAGCTTTGGGAAAAAAATACAAACACGTAGATATGCCTTAATGTTATTGAATATGGCTAGTATTCTTTATTCTTTTATTATTATATTATCTTTATCTATTACTCATACAACAAAGTTCAAGATGTTGTTTGTACCTATGTCAGTTTGATGCTGTGTTGTAAGGAAGTATTTCCATTAACAAAACATCTCTATATCACCCGTATCCATTTCTCTCGCGCCATTGCCTCCTCAATGGATTGTGAGATCCCCATTCATAAGCGTCGATTCCAACCCATAACTCAATTGTTATGGTCTTTTTGACTCTCGACCCCTACAGGTTTATGCGACTATTTCCTATCGCCCTCTATGATTCGAAAGCCAAGAACTCTATATAACTCTATTACAAAGAAGTTAGTCATATTAATGGTAGAGGAGTTATTTATGTTATTTTGTTTTTGAAATCAATAAAAAATTAATCTAAGTTTAAAGTTTACACCTACCATGCTGCTTCAACGTGAGTTGTCGGTTCTTCAAAATTTTACCTGAAATTTTTTTGGAAGATAGAAACGCTCATATCATAATCTGGACTCAATTCCAAGATCTCAGATCTGAAGATATATAGACTAACCACTGGATCTTAATTATTTAATTTATATTTAATAGACGATATATATTTTATTAGTCCATTCTTAATGACAGCCTGACCTAAGTGCAATGTTCCCGCCGTTCTGAACCCCAGTTCGTTACGGTGAGAGTATTTGGTATACGCGACATGTGCCGATACCTTAGCGGCAGTACCTGACGTGCCGAGCAGTTTTTCTTTCCATTTGAAGGAGACAGATAGGTGTGCTTCATAAGGAATTGGCGCCTCAGGGAGGCAACAGGCGACCCTCAGGAGCTTTCCTAGGTATATCATATATGCATATGTATACCTTATTTAGTTATTATAAATACTTATAACTGTGCCTCTACTGTAATGATTCTGTTTTTTTTATATATAATTTTGCCTTTATTGTTAATATTTTTCACATTTTTTTTAATTTGTTTTTTACCAAAAAATTTATTGTTACATAATTACAAGAAATAAACAAAATTTTATTAGTCTTTAGCGACCTAAGTGCAGAACAGTTCTTAGGTAAGAATATTTTTAAGGACAGTACCTGAGAGCAGTTTAAAAATCTAATGTGTAAGTCGGCGAACCTTTCAAGTAACGGCTTTGTTTTATAGCATTGTCTTACCACGATCTTTGGAGTGCATAATAAATCGATGTTTTACACTATGTTAGGAGCCATGGTATACGTTAAGTAAGTATGTTATACCTATATCATGTAAATAGTTACCTACGTCACTGGCAACCATAACAAATTAGCATGTAAGTACGTATCAAGCATGAACATGTCTAAACATGTTTCGCATATTTGAGCCCCCGCCCACTCTTGCCTGTCTAACTTGGCGGCATCTCGGCCAACTTGAAGAATCTCGTTAGAGGGTTGCTTGCCGCAATGTTGCTATCTGTTTGACAGACAGACTGACTGATGTACTGTTTACTGTTGTTTATTTATATACGAGCACGCATTTGCCGTTTTGACTGTTGTTTAAACACAGAAAATAAATATCTATCATTCCATCTACCTTACTTTTGTGTCTTGCTAAAACACAAGAATAGATGTCAACTTCGCCCGCTGGACTACATTTACTTCTAACACAGTCTGTACGATTAACTGGGAAACGGCACGTATGTCATATTATAGAAATATAGCGAATTTTCTTTAAAAATCTTTGAGATTAGTAAGGGTGGTTTAAAATATCAAAAAATATAATTACAAGTAACTCACGAATCGATTTCAAGGCGATGTTAAGAAGGCGTATTATTTATAGCTTTTTCTAAAAGAACCAACGGAAAGATTTGACTGTAAAGCCTTTTTGATAATATAAAAATGTACACCACACCGAAGTTAGGTGCTATCTTTTTTTGGAAATCGGTTAGTAATAAGAAAAGATTAACAGAACTTTTTCCCCATTATTGACAACACAAGATAAACTTTATAAAAAATCGATACCCACAAATTGAAATGTTGCAATAAAACAGGGTTTAAATTAAATTTACTTAAAAAAGAAGAAAAATAATATTCGTTGTATAGAAATTTTGCAATCAATGAAAATTACCTCCAGCATTTTTATTTCAGATAGTCATAAAAAAGGTCGAAGTAAATTCATAAACATTTTCATTGAAAGCAGTTAAAATTATTAAACTAAGTTTTCGTGCTTAATTTTGCTATTAGTCTGGTTTTTGTTGTGTTTTAACATAAAATAATAATTAATACATTATTCATAAGTAATAAAATTGCCAAGGTTCTAATAATATCGTTAAAAGAGCCGCTATAACGTTATTTTTAACGTTGGTATGCAGTAACGGTAACGATTATTATTATTATCATTGGGTGTAAGAACGTTAGAGATATAAAAATCATGAACTTACTTCAAACATTGTTTGTATACTTTAGAATGGGGTTTATGAGGATTTTAATGAAACACTTACTGGGGTAATTGAGTTTTAAGGGGATATAAACTGTGAAGATACTTAAGTTTTAAGGACCTCCGTGGCGTAGTGGTATGCGCGTTGGAATTACGAGTATAAGTCGGAGGTCCTGGTTTCGATTCCCAGCGGGGTAGAATGAGTTTTTCTTAATTTGCCTTGGTCTGGCTGGTGGGAGGCTTTCGCCGTGGCTAGTTACCACCCTACCGACAAAGACGTATCGCCAAGCGATTTAGCGTTCCGGTACGATGTCGTGTAGAAACCGAAAGGGGTGTGGATTTTCGTCCCACTCCTAACAAGTTAGTCCGCTTCCATCTTAGACTGCATCATCACTTAACATCAGGTGTGATAGCAGTTAAGGGCCAACTTGTAGTCGATAAAAAAAAATTGAAGTAAGGGTATATTCAAACTATACAGTGTGCGTTTTTAACACACAAATAACGCAAAAGTTAACGGAAGTATTTTTTTTAATAATTTGTTATTTCATACTGATATTCGTTATTTCATACTTTGTTGATCTAATCGTAAACCTTTATGGCTTCAGATCACAAGATCCTGGTTTTCTGGATAAGGCTATAAAAGAAATATTACGTTTTTTTTTTGCGGAATTGGAAAGATGCTGATTTTACGTTCCCGTGCCGTAGTGAGCGAAGCTGCCAATTTCAATTTTTGATAACATCTGAGAATCATTACAAGAATCAAACATTATCACCCTAAGCGCGCCAACCAGAGTAGTTGTAGAGTTAGTCGTAACACCATATCCTATCCCATCTGCATCATAAGGAAAGAGAGGCTATTAGCTTAGATTTGTTTGCTCTAATAAATGGCATGTGCCTGTAGCATGGTTATTCCCATTACGCGATATTAGTGTGGTCGCTCGCTGAGGCCGTGTGATATAAATTTGTTCATTGTTGACATAGTGGCTGGCGCGACATTTTGTGGCTAATGTGATGCATCCACTAAAACAACAGAAATACTACTTGCTAGCGCTACGCAGTTAGATTTTACGCTGTTTATTTTTAATTATTTTTTATTTTTATTAAGATAATACACACGTCTCAAAAGTAAGCGGTAGCTGGTTTTAAATGCAACTATAAATACTTATGACGTAGATAAATCAAACCCATCCAGACACTGGAAGATGACTATTTATATCACACAATTATGTTCCAACTGTAGGAATTGAAATCTGGCCTTAAATGCATAGCAGTAATGTCTTCACCTTCGCACCAATCGGTCTCACGAAATAAGATTTTTTTAACCATTTCTATAAAATAAAATGAATTTGTTATAAAGCACACGGTCTAACTCTACACCATTATCAATTAATATCTGATAGTGTAGTTAGTATTTGCTTACTTCATAATTTTATATAGTCAAAATTATCATCTTAGTGCAGTGCGACGGGTCAAAGCTCCCAATTCCCTTATCTGTAGGAGAGAGGGAAGATTTTACCACAAATCAGTCCACCGGTCAAGTATAGATTGTAGGCAAAATAAAAACAATAAACCTAATGTATAATGCAAAACTGAGCAATATTATTCGTGGGAGCTCACTTAACCTAATTTACTGCTGTACCTACTGTCCCCTGATGTCACCGAGGCCTTAGTTTAGGCAGTTAGGGCTGCCTCTAAAAGTGTCCAAACAACTTTATGCTAATATTATACTTGTGAATATGTTGGTAAGAAAACAAGCGTACATGTTGCTCTAACTAAAATTTAACAAAAGAATCTGTGAACTGAATGACAATTCCTTTAGTAGTTTCTGGGGTTGGTGGGAACTTTTCCCTTTGACTTCTTGTAATTTTGTTACCTGTTTTGTACTTTATTCATGTTTATTTATTTTATAGTAAGATAGAATAGAATAAACGGTGGACTATGGTCCCGGTCCCAAAGCGCTGAAAGGCCGCACCGGAAAACCTAGTGTTGGTCAGTACGAGAACCTCACTAGGTCGAACTGACGACATAAAATATATCGTAGAGCTGGCCACAGTCGGCTCAGGATCGTTGTGTTTGGAAGTCCCTACGAAAGGTCTATGTCCAACAGTGGACGTCCATCGGCTGACATAATGATGATGACAGTAGTAATCGAGTAAACTTTTGGTTTGGCTTTTGTTTTACACCATTAACATTTAAGACAGTCTGTTGAACAGAGCCCGAGACTTGTGTCACGGGTGTAGGTTTAAAAGGGTACCCTTAGTGACGTGCGTCACACTTATGTAAAAAATATAGAAACGTAATTAATTTGTAATTAAAAAATCATATAATATAAACATGATACGTAATAATATATGTTTAAAAGCTTTTTACGACACTCATTAAGTTTGTTATGGTTGTGAACCCTGGCGCCTGGCGCCTGCAGGCGGGCGTGCTGTAAAGGTTATTACCACCATTAACCTTCTGCTGTAAATGTGAATTATTTAACCAAACAACGACATCAATTAAGGGCACTTTGGAATTTCAAAAGTCACAAACGTTTTTCCAAAATAAAAATGGGCATTTTAAAGAATAACAATTTTGTCAATATAAAAAATATATTTTCTTTTTTACTAAACTATAATATTAAATACTCAAAAACGTAAGTTTAATTTACCGACATTTAGTAAATTAAACTTAATCATTCAAAACTGTCACGGCAAAAAAAATTGGTTAATATTGTTTAAGTGTCACTCGATATTTATAATATTGTTTAGACTAGGTTTATGAACATCCGAATATTTTTACATGGTGAGTTTATCATAGTCCAAACAATGTGTAATTTTCCACGGCTCAGGCGAGCTCTCAGACTACATAACCTATTATTATCTGTCAGCACAGATTCAGCGGACGACACTACGCATTGAGCCGAAAAATTGAAAGTAGGTCAAGAGGCAAACAATATATTTATACCTACTCGTGTTTGGCGATTAAACTTCTGTAAAGTTATTTCCTTCGTCAAAGTCAGCCTCGGGTGAATAAAAAAAGTTTCCGCCGGAAAGTGGGTAAAGTGAGGAAATTCGAATTGATTCCGTCCGTCCCAGTTTACTGTTGACGGATTCGTGATCAGTCGTTTTCACGCTTTCCGCTCCGAAACTTCAGTTTTTCGAAAGCAAAGTACATTCACGTGAAACAGTTTCAAATAAAATAAGAGTTAACTTCACCTACGTAGCAAAGTCTTATTGTGCCTGCGCTCTAACATGGTGCCTGTGACATATGTCATTGACTTTCCGTTTCACTCTTGAAAGTTTTAGCGATATACAAATTATGACTTAGTATTTCAGCTGTTCCACATTCGTAATATATTAAATCGTTAACAGCTATAGTAACTTAAATTTAAAATCGTTAAACCCAGCCAGGATGTTCTAGTCTACAAATACAATCAAATTGAAAGAAAAGTTAAGCAAAGTGTTATAACGTATAACGTAACGCCATAGACGTGTCTAGTGATGGAATGTACTGCTACGATGGATAGTCGATGTTTTTTTTAATAATAAATGTATATTGTAGTACAATTTTTATTTTTAAAAAGTCTATAATTTTATACAACAACAGAACATCAGGGAAAGTTTACTCAAAAGGTTGCGAAGAAGAAATATATTTTATTCGTCTAAACTTATATCAGAATCAGTAACATTTGAATTGTCACTAAATTCATCATTTGAATCTATGATGGATATTATTAACAACTAGCGGTCGCCCGGTGTTTCATCCACGTAGTTCCTGGTCCCGTGGTAATATCTGGATACAAATTACCCTATGTCACCCCCCATGAGTCGAGCTATCATATACAAAAGGTTTTTTTACAATCCGACTGGTAGTTTCAGAGATTAGCCGGAATAAATAGACAGCCAGACAGACAAAAATTTGAAAAAATGGTTATTTCAATATTACAAACAGACACTCCAGTTTTATTTATACGTATAGATGAATTATGTCGTCAATATGGACGTGACGATGCCAATCAGATGTAGTATCGTAGTATATTTTTATTTCATTCACCACCTTCGACCAGTCTTCAGGTTAATCTTTGTTGGTGGTCTTTTGTAGCAGGGCCAATATCTTACGAGTATTTCCCGTAAATGACAACGAACTATTAATTCTTGCGGCGTGACCTAAATTAAACGGATTTATGAAAAAATCTAATCAAATAACCACTTATTTCATAGGTAATGCACATGCAATACTACGTTCGCACAGCCGATTTAACAAAAAATCTCAAAATGGGAATTGAAATTAAAAGCATACCTGTTATTTGGACCAAAATTAGCTCTATTAGCATTATTTTGTCAATGGTACGGTGGTAGTCTAAGGACCTGATCATTTACCATCTCGTCCAGAGCATAGGTATGAATTGGTGCCTTTTGACGCCGGACTAGCACCGACTTTAAAATTTTTATATTTGCTGTAACTCCTTCTTTACTCAGCCACTTCACCAACTCACTTTTGCGTTTGGATCGGTTTAGGGTTCATTAACTTGTACCAAATGGTAAAGTGTGGTGTTTATTAAATTTAAATTCTATCTATCAGACATAATGTAACTGGATTTGACGACCTCCGCGGCGCAATGGTATGCGCGGTGGATTTATAAGACGCAGATCCTGGGTTCGATTCCCGGCGGGGCCAGATTGAGACACAAGTTAGCCCGCTTCCATCTTAGACTGCATCATCACTTAACATAAGGTGTGATACCAGTCAAGGGCCAACTTGTAGTAGATAAAAAAAATATCGCATAGACCATAGTCAATATAGGTTTAATTGCTAGAAACAGAAACTACGAATTAGTATAACAGCGATAGCGGAGTCTCCTCATAAATGATAATTTGCTTTTTAAGCTAATTTTTTACAACATTAAAAAGAGCTAGATTTATGCTGCCAGTATCGTCAACGATAAACATATATTGCTAAGCGTCACATCCCTAGTCATACTGACAACTGCCAGCCGCACCATGGTACATCGATTCGACTATAGTTATTGAATTTTATATTCATATATTAATAAATTAAAACCAACTCTTCTTTTTTTATGTACTACAAGTTAGCCCTTGACTGCTATTACAAGTACCTACACCTGATCTTAAGGAATGATGCAATCTAAGATGGAAGCGGACTAACTTGTTAGGTGTAGGATGAAATCCACACCCTTCGGGTTCTACACGACTTCGTACCGGAACGCTAAATCGCTTGGCGGTACATCTTTGAGAAAGCGGGTGTCCTTATCTCTCGTAAACAAAACGATTGTTAGTATGTCAAGAATTTTTCATCATTCATTCATTTTTTCAATCATTTGTTTCTGGCATGGCTCAGTTATGTTAGGTAGTTTTTGCAGAATGAGCTAAATATTATATATTTTTCACCCCGAGGTTACATGAATCTAGAACTATATTTTAGATTCACGTAAGCGAAGAGTGAAAAATAAAAAAGTATATAAAGTCCGACCACCGGTAAATTCACCGGCATTATACATTATTTATAAATTCATCGAACCGTTGCAAGAGATGGCGCTTAACATTAAATTTGCATACTTTTAAAAATTAATGCCGCTTCAATATTGAAGACAATATTCCTGCGGGCTCCTGGACTCATTTCACGGTTTTCGACTAGAGAGAAAATGATTTTCACTCGAACAGTTTTTGCTTAAATTATTTTTATTATTTATTGAAATTTACACCTAGTCCTAATATTTGAAGCCTTTGAGGTGTTATCAGTAATAATTACTTCACAGTGCTAAAATTGTATATTGAAGTTACTTCAATGCAGCTAGCCTCAAACCACGGCTATGCAGCTAGCCTCAAACTCTGGCGCTTGATCTCCAGCCTCTTGACTATTGGCATACACTGCTGACAAATGATATGTAGGTATTTGGAGTGAACAAGAATATAGATCCTGTATAATAAAAAAATATGCCTTAAAATATACTTCAATCTATCTAATCCTAACTAATATTATAAATGCGAAAGTAACTCTGTCTGTCTGTCTGTCTGTCTTGCTTTCACTCTACAACTACTGAACCGATTTAAATGAAATTTGGTACACAGTAAGTCTAGAGCCTGAAAAAGGACATAGGCTACTTTTAATTGCGAAAAAAGGGTTGTAAGGGGTTTAAGGGGGGATGAAAGTATCGACATTTTGAAAGCTTAAGACCTATTTTTAGGCAGTTGATTAGATATTTATAAATATGACATTCAAAGCTTAGAAAAATTAGGCTGCCGTAATAACTAATTCTACGCGGACGAAGTCGCTGGCAAAAGCTAGTATAATTATATGTTTACCTCGCTATCCTCCTAAGTCTTAGTTTTATTCATGGATGATACATCCAAAATCTCGAAATCTTTTATTTGTTGGTTAAGGGTGCAAGTTCGAAGCCGACCTCAAACGACATGTTGCAGCGACACCACTGATTTGTATGTATCTACTTATATCATGGAAACGACGAGTGTATGAAAAGGTATTTCATAGTAAATCACAGCAGTAGTGTCGCTGCGTCACTTTGTCTACAGGGGCGGTCGACTGCAAACTTAACCTTAACTCATGTGTTCCTACTTCTTACCTACATTAAGAAAAATGTCATCTTTACCATATGAGCTTATATTTAAATTGTCCCATGAGCATCTGTGACTTTTCATATATATGTATATTTAAATATTAATCATACCATTAACATTTAACTTACAGCAAATCTGTTTCCACTCAATAAATCCATCCATCAAATAAACCTTCTAAAGATTTCTGCCAAAATAATTGAATTAGCAAAAACGTTAAGCTCCAAGATAAGAAGGGCCTGATGGAAGACTGACCCACTGCTGAATGATCAAAGGGTTAATACCTTCCCCCTCCGCTCTCCGCACCTCATACCCCACACCCGCCCCGGGAGTTCACTCGGGAATTAATTTGTAACTTTTACCGCTACATTTGCCTAAGCTTCAAACTTTATTTATTGCTAGCACGAGCCACGCGGTTTCTACTGTTTTTTTTGTTTGTGTAGTGTGACATTGCATAAATGAACTCGCACTCGTCGCTTCGCAAGAACTTTGGAAGTAAATCGCGGTTTTACACAGGAGTGAGTCGCTTAGCCGAACAAAATCTGCACAACTCACGTTGCTATTTTGTTTTGATCCTTTTTACGTCATTGTAAGCATCAACAGCCGTTTGGTTACGTCATCTCCCATACATTGCTGGTCAGAAGCCTTCTAAGGATTTCCAAACAGCACAGTCTCGAGCCGCATATATTAGTACTTTCTCTATGTTGATTAATTATTATTGAGAGAAATTTAAATTATAAAATTCAAAAATATATAGTATATACCTATGGCTAAGTAGTAAACATTTTGACGACTTCCGTGGCGTAGTGGCACGCGTAAGACAGAGGTCCGGGGTTCGATTCCCGGTTGGACCAATTAAGGTTTTCTAAATTGGCCCAAGTCTGGCTTTTTTTCTGTCTGTGGCTTTGGGAATGGCTATATACCACCATAACGACAGAGAAGTACTACTAAGCAATTTAGTGTTCGTGTAGAAATCGTAGGGTTGTGGAATATTCTACTAGTAACAAGTTAGCGCGCTTCGTCATCACTTACCACCAGGAGTGATTGCAGTCAAGGGCTAACTTATAATGAATTAATAAAAAATATTAAAATACAATATATAAATATACATTATATAAATAATAATTAAACTTTTGCCTCTACTTAGTTCTATTTCAGGCTAGCGCTTTTCATCATAGGCTTAACATCAGACCTGTTTTCAGCCAAGATAAAAAAGGAAGTTAATAAAAAATATCCCGGAACAAACACGACTATGAAACTTTGCTATCAATTTCAGAGGCAGGAAGAAGGATATTTTAAAAGGACGCCATTAATAAAAACCCAATAAAGTACGTAATTTACACGAGTAGTTGAATACCCCGTTTGTTCTCGCGGTCAGTGCCACAAAGACTTGCAATTAATAGCGCTGAAGGCTACGCTTAATGACCGGAATAAATAATAACAGGGCACAAAGAGTGCTCGCTTACTGCAACATATAGACTAGCTTCCGTCCTCGACGTGGCTCGTGTTAATGCGCTCATGAAAATCAATCATTTTATTAGTTTATAAGCACGTTTACAATGTCAATAACTATTTGTAGTGACTCTAACATCAGTTTGAGAGGTAGATTCTATTGAGAAGAGCATGATAAGAAACTCAACAGTTTTACAAATATTTTAAAACAATGAGCACGAAATTTGAGTTATTATACGAAATCATTTACAAAAGTAATAATCAATTTAAATGTCTACAATCTAGTAAATCATTTAATAGGTATTTCTATGGTTTTGTAGGAGGAATTGACACGATTTTTCATGTTCCCTTGACATCTAAGGTCTATCAACTTAGTGTGGTATAAAGCTGCCCATTAAGCGACCGCGGCCATAACTGTCATTTGGGTATCGAGTGTCAAGTTATGACGCTCCCTCGCCGCGCCTGACTGACACCTCCGGGACAGGGAACTAACGCCGGCATTACGTTCGGTGGAACTTGCTCATAATCTCTAAACATTATTAATAAAAGATACGTACTATACCTACAAAATCTGTCAATCGGGACGAAAAGCATGAACATCCCGGTTAATGATCTTAGAACCTGATATGTAATTTTTTTTCAATATTCAGTTTGAGTTGATGAAATATTGAAGTCACGCGGCCTCGTCGGCGGTCCAGATTTCACAAACCTGGACTACAATTGGGACCCCGTGGACGGATGGCATGATCCTTATCAATCATCATATATCATCTCGTAGCTACTCGTATGTTAGTTACGTAGCTAGCTCTTAGTCGCGACTTTACATGTGGCTAAGACTTTTTTAACCAACGAAAAAAAACGGAGGAGGTTCTCAATGCGACACATATATTTTTTTATTTTTTTTTTCAATGTATGACCACGCATAACTTTTTACAGTGTTGTCCGATTTGATAATTCTTTTTTTATTAGGAAGGGTACACTTTCAAGGTGGTCCCATTGTCATCATGTTAGGATCTGATGATGATAGCCTGGGAAAATTAAAGGAATTCTTCAAATTTTATAGGCACATTTGCGGCGATTTCGGTTTTAGTGTAAGTATCGGTAGCTTTTTGGCTACTAGTGCCGTATAATATACTATGACAGTATAGTACGAGTACGTTACGTGGCGATAAATCACTAAAAAGTAATAAATAACTGTGTCATTTAGTTGCTTTAATTTACTTAAGCATATCTAAGAGTCGGTGCCAGCCAAGGTTTTTACTTTAAGGACGTTACCTAGAACCCACAAACAGCTTAACTACGTTAAATAAGTGTTCCTTAAACTTGCTGGCACCAACTTCATAGATATGCTTAAGTAAATTAAAGCAACTAAATGACACAGTTATTTTTTAATTTTTAGTGCGCCTTGAGTCGGTTCTATTTTTTGTTAAAAATTTTTATTTCTTACTTTTTAGTGATTTATTGCCACGTAACGTAATCGTACTATACTGTCATAGTGTATTATACGGCACTAGTAGCCAAAAAGCTAACGATACTGAGACAAAAACCGAAATCGCTGTAAGCGCGCCTCCAAAATTGAAGAGATCCTTCAATTTCCCCAGGATATCATCATCAGATCCTAACATAATGACAATGCCATGCATTATGTTAGGATCATTGCATGACCATAATGGTCATGCAATGCATGACCACCTTTGATGTATACCCTTTCTAATAAAAAAAGAATTATCAAAATCGGACAACTTTGTAAAAACTTATGCGTGATCATACATAAAAAAATATATATACGTGTCGAATTGAGAACCTCCTCCGTTTTCTTTCGTCGGTTAAAAATACCAAATAACCATTCTAAGGTTGTAAGTAAATAACTGTTTGACTGTGACTCTTAACTTACATTATCAGCCTATCTAATAGACTACATGATCGGGTCTATATAAATATTAGAGAGATGTAGAGCGTAGACCCACTACACTGTTTCAATGTGAATTGGCGGGTTAAATGGCCATAATCATATATTAATTATAGCAATTTGAGCCATGACCTTAGTTACTCGCCGAGGCTTAGGAATCTTAACATAACTAACAACTACCTAACACCGCGTTATTGTTTTTCTTAAATGCCATAAATATTTCATAGCCCGATTTAAGACCTCATAATCCGAAATATTGCCTCACAGTTTGCTTTGTTATAATATCATTTTCCAAACCTTAAGTTCTTCAATAATGGTTTTATAATCTGTCTTCTATATACCTAGGTAGTTAAAAATGCGCTAAAATGAAACGATATGTAGGACTGTAGATAATGTACAAACGAGGTAGTTTATATTTACAAATATTATGTAAGCGTAAAAAAATCGGTTTTAATATTTTCTTTCGTAGAATAGGCACCTATTCATGTACAACAAAAAGTCGAAAAAGCAGCGCATTTCCTTTATCCTACCCAGTCTAAGCGCTGGCCTTTTATTTGTTCTGCACACAGAGTCTTTGTGTTCTGCGTTACGCCGTCCCAGCTGAAACCTCGCGCGCTAACCACCAAATCTGTTTACTTAAGGCCCACGTACATGGCGAGTTTTTAATGCGCTGTTCACGCGCGTTTTGGTTAATGGCAAAAACGCAATGTTATGTAAGATTAACAATTCGCAGTACATGCAAGTGCTACCTTTGTGTCCATCAATCTGATTGTAAAAGAATTATGATGCTTTGCAGTACAAATAAGCGTTGTGGTAGTAATTCCGGCGAGCTGTCAAAGCTCTGCTATTGTTGAAAATATTTTAAAGAATGCGATATTTATGCAAATTTTTGCATGGAGCGCTGCAAAATTTTAGTTTTATTATGATAATAAAGAAGATAATTTCTTCAAGACCATTTTTCTTTAAATTCCTTATAAAATAACTCGATTACAATTACGATTTGGCATTCCTCGGAAAAAGTACTTTTTTCTGGATAAAAGGTATTCTATTTTCCTACCTTTAATTGGAGAATACAACTTGTGTAATCCTATTTTGTTTTAATAGCTTTATTTATTAGTATGTTTGTACAAGTACGAATTTATCATTCTCCTTATTAGTAGTAGTACTTACCTACCTAACAGAAAATTGACATAGTCTGAGGTGGGAAAAAGCCCTATATGATACTGCCTTAACATAACCGTCAAAAATAATCAAATGACGTGTCGACTGTCGGGAATCCTTTAGAAAGCAAACAATACCGCCTTAATGAAACCGTCTGCGTCCCCCTCCCGCCGCCCGCACGCCGCGATCCCCCGCGGCCGCGGCGGCGGTAAAAAAGGAGCCGATCGAAGGGCATTTCCAATTTGGAGCCGCGAGGTACGACTCTCATAAATAAAACTTTTAGAACCTACTCCCGAGCGAAAAGTTTCATTTTGAAATAGCCGAGGAGACGGCTGCAAGATTTCCCAGGGACGTAATAGAATTTAAAGGAAATACAAACGTTTATTTTGTAACATACATATTTTCTATTTCCTTTGAATTAACTATTACCTTTCTACTTACCTTTAACTCGGCGTCATTGTGGCCGGGTATCTAAGGCTCGGCGAATTTTTAAACCGTAATAACTTTCAAACAAAATACCCGCGTTAATAACCGTTCACAGTAGCTGCGGTTGTTTGCCTGTTCAAGCATATTTACAACTCTTTGTAGTCTTGCTCCAACTAAGAAGGAGTATACACGTTTGTAAAGATCGCGCGGGTAAGATATACCCGGCCACAATGGCCATGTACCGTTTATATACACAGTCTGCTTGTTCTTTTTTGTTATTTATTGATAAATTGCATATTGACCTTTTTCGCACTTTTACTAATCATGTCTTATGAGAAAGAACAAACACAAATTCTAACCTTGTTTGAACAAGCTAGCACCAGTGACAATGAACAGTACAGTTTAGAAGACGAAGGTGAAATCGACCAAATTTCAGAGCGAAGTCAGGGCAGTGATATGGTACAAGAATGTAGTGGTGACGAGCAAATAGAAGTTAATTTCATATTTAATACCTAAATGGTACTTTTAGTTTTTAAATATATTATTCTAACAAATTGATCTCAAGATAAAAAATTTAAATTATTTTTGTTAAATGATGAATTGATGTAGATAATACATCAATTTTATAATAAATAAATGTTTAATTTTTATAAATAACATTTATAATTACTTATTTCTTTAATGTAGAAAACAAGTATTGACATAATAAGAAATGTACATGGGTAAAATATACCCGGCCACGACGACTAAGTTCCGTTTTGTAGCCACAATGACGCCGGGTTAAATGACTGTTTACGTAGTAGACATTAAACTTAGTATTACATCGTAGATAGGTACGTGTATTAAGAGTGATTAAACGGAAATGGGGAAAAGAATATATATATTTAGTAATGTTTTTAAAATAAATTCACACCTAATATTATTTTTTGTAGTAAGTGATTACTACAACAAAAGAATTTTTTTGCACAACCAGTGAAATAAGTACCAGTCAGCTCTTTGACTTAAATCAAGATTTTTCAGCTTTCTCATTAAAATGTAAGGTGAGAGTGAAATGTTACTCGAAATAATTATTGTTTTGCTAAATTATTATTATTTATTAATGTTATTTTTATCAATTCCTAATATCCTTTAATTTAATATCCTTGTTGCAGGTAAGAAAGATATTCTTCACAAAAGAGCGAAATACAAAAAAGTGCCAGCCCTAAGGTAAGATGCTTTTGTTTTTTTCCTCTTTTCATAGAATTCCTGAAATAAATTAAATTAATTGAATAATAATTATTACTGAAGTGCCAGTACCAGTTACTACAAAGCGCCATCTTGTGTCACAGTGAAAAACTACGTAACAGATGTACGTGGTTCTTCAAAGCTGTTACAAGTACGCACTAGATGTCAGCACTCATTTTTTAAAACAAATTTAAATAGAAACACTATTTGAAAAGTTTTAAAAACTCTGTAGAAGTTAAATTTTTAAAGTAATAATACCATTAGATGTGCATCGAATAGATAAAGCTCATTTAAACTTGTTCGTCGCTTCGTAAAATATTTAAACGAAGTTAAAATGAGATTTTCGTTTATTTTCATTGTAAAAAGTTTCAATCGACAGCGAGTGATCGAGAACCATGGAAGTGAAAGAAAACTGCTTAACGCGCACACTCAATTAATTCCCAGTAGCAAATGAACTTTGAAATGAATTTAATTAAAATGATCTGCCTTTTGCGACGGAATTATTCTTGAAGGCAATTGTGGAAAGTTCGTCATTCGGCACTTATAGAATGGACTCCAATTATTACTTTAAGTTTAACTACTTTTAAACTTTTCGAGACTCTCCGAGCCTCAATCCAAGTTCAAGTTTGTTCAAGTGCACTCCAGGTTTCATTTTGTAGGAAATTCCACAGATTGTTCGTATTCAGTTTTATTATATTATTTTGTATTGAAAACTGAAGCAGATATTTCCAATTTTAACTTACCTACTACTGAACTGTGGGAAAACATCGAAATTCCGATTTTATGTTTACTTCTATTTATTATTTATCATTGGAATATTGATTAAAAAATATTGTTCTGTATTGTGACTACATAGTCAAGTTACTGAAATGGTGGAAAATAAGAGTTGACTACTTTACCAAAATTAGGTTTGATTATTAGGTACATTAAAGTCGAAATATTGAAAATTCTGGTGACTCGATTTCAGTGCTACCGAGTATACATCTTCACTAAGTCCTTTTAATCATTATATAGTATAAAACAAAGTCGTTTTCTAAAATCTATCCCTATGTATGCTTAAATCTTTGAAACAACGCAACCGATTTTGATGCAGTTTTTTATTTGATAGAGTGATTGAAGAGAACGGTTTATGTGTATAATATAGTAGAGAAACACTGGTAATTTTAGAGGTTTCTGATGTGACGTCGTAAATTAACGCATTTTGTGCGCTTACATTGCAAACGCTGGCTAAACCCTATTAGATATATCAAAATAATGTACTACAGTATTGCACACCTTAAAAAGGTCAACAAAAAAGTCGGCGATAGCATAATAATGTCTATATCTCTTAGCGATAACCCTCAAAAACCATTTTTTATCTTTTACTTTCAACCAATAGTAATTGCTAATTTACGAAGCGATTTTAGTAATACTTACCTACATAATAGTTTTCGTGTTATTACTGAAAACGTTTAACCTTTATGACTTTTGAAATTGTTTTGGTGCAGGTTCGAAATTTTTGCACAATTATTCTAGACGTCAATTGTCTAATAACCTCTCATACTTATTTTAATTTTCAGTAATAAGAAATAACACAATTTAACGTTTTTTCGCTAGACTTAATAGTTTAGATAGGTACCTACATACCATTTTTCAAATACAATTTCAAAAATAAAATGGCTATTTTATAGTTTTAGCCCCTTCTTTTAGGGGTGTTATTTCAAAACTTTCTGAATACAATTAATATCTTCTATATTATTTTATCTCGTAGCTAGGTAACGTCCTCACGTTACTTTTACATTTTCTGTGGGCTTACTTTTACATTTTTTAACAGCGCCATCTATACGAAGTATATCAAACTTCTTCGTATTTGCAACTTTGAACATTGCTAACAGCGCCATCTAGTACAAGCGCTACACAGTTTTAAGTGCGCTGTAGTTTTCAAATACCAACAAAGATGGCGGTTTAGTATATTTGCAACGTGATGCAGCAGTAAGTGTTATGCGTCGTCCCCAATAGATGGCAGTAACAATCTTAAAATTATATTTTTTTACATTTCGCCTTGCTGCAGCTATGTGTGATTGTCTTACCGTTGTTCAACAATTTATAACTTAGGTACCTTACTATCAGTATATAGTATAAATATTAATATGTATAAATATGTAAATATTTTAGTAACAATTCCTTTTTATTTAAAAGAGCAAAATTAAGCTCAAAGTAATATACCAACTATCATTCCATTCTTTCTTCTTCTTCGTTAATTTATTTCCTAACAGCTCCTGATAGTGATGACTCCATTATCACGTCGCCTGGAGATTACCATAATGATGCATATTTTATTTAAATATTGCTCGGATAATATTTTATTAAAATATTTGACATATTTTTGAAACATATTTAAAGTTAATCGTAGATAAACGTTGATTATGGAGTAGGTATCTCTAGGTTTTTAAACCGGCCCTTTACCTATCCTTTGCACTACAATAATTGATGCTTAAATTGTTTTAAGGTTATATATTAGTGTAATCGCGGAATATATTAGAACAAGTATGTAACCAAGTTGTTTTAACTTGAAATTATTATAATATTAATAACATAATCTTTTGTTACACACTACGTAGCAAAAGATTATGTAAGGTAGTAATTACTCATCACCAGGAAAAACTAAGAGACAATACATCTTCATAATTTCCTCCAAGAAAAAAGCGAACTTTTTCATGCAAATAAAAATATCTTTGTTATAATAAGATTAGTCAGTGAAAGCGTTGTCCTGTCGTGTAATTTATCACAAGACAAACAGTTTCCCGCCATCCCTTTGACCTTTGGCGCGAAAATGTAAATCTTTGGGACAACAAGCCGAGGCGAGAGCTGAAACAAAAATTAATTCCGTCGTTTTGCTTAAAACAAATCCCCTGATTAGAATAAAGTTGCTATTTTGTCGTGAAAGGGGGCGATTAGGCGCGACGAGCCCCTCCCTTACTTCCTTATTTAGAGGTCGGTCAATTTGGTTCCAATCCACTCAAACTTTACACAGAAATAATGAAGTATTTGAAAAGCAAAAAATTATTTTAGATTCTCTTTAATTGTATTTAGTCCGTATTATAATCATCCCAGTAGTTTTAAGATGCGTGCAAAGAGATACTACAAATAGAGAAATATATATACTAAGCTCAGAAGCGCGCAACCGAAACTATAGTTCTTTCTTTAGTTGCAAAAGAGATAGTTTTCTGACTACTGAGAAATTTCTGACAACTCCGCTATTGTACAACGATGTATTTTTTCTGTAAACCAAATATCTCTTCGCGCGCATCTTACAACTACAGGTTTCCTTGTAGAGAAAAGAAGAGAAGATAATACTGTTCTAAGACACTTGGCTAGCGTGGTCTACTACCACAACTACGTATAATAATATATTAGATATCAATAAAAAGAAATTCCACGCGCAGTGTAAGACATGAAATCTCAAGTCACAAATAAATATTAGGAATGGATGTTTTTTCAAGATTTTTTCCCAACTTTAGCTGTTCTTGGAGTTAGGAAATAAGTGGTGTCGGTTTACCTATCTCTAAGCCTTTTAGATGTTTTGATCTTGGCCTGATTTCCTTGCAGTTCTTTGATATTCCAAATTGGTGATGTACAATTTGGAATATCAAAATGAAGTAGAATTAGAAGAGAGCGGCGATTTCCAATGTTGATTCCGCGGATCCTAAGGGTGAAAAAGTCTTTAGGGTTTCATGGCTTTAATCATTACCTGCCAACAGTTATTAAGAAAGTATTTAATTTATTTATTACAAGTTAGCCCTTGACTGCAATCACACCTGATGATAGTGAAGATGCTATCTAAGATGGAAGTGGGCTAACTGAGTACAATGAAATCCCCTTCGGTTTCTACACGACATCGTACCGGAACACTTGGCGGCACGTCTTTGTCACCAGCCAGACCTGAACCAATTTAGAACATCTTAGTCGGACCAACCGGGAATCGAACCCAGGACCTCCATCTTATAAATCCATCGCGCTTAGCACTGCGTCACGGAGGCCGTCAAAAATTAATTCGTCGTGCATTCATTTAGATAATCTGCTTATATCTAATGTAGTGAGTAAGGATAAATTATTTAATAAGTCAGTAAATCTGTTAGTTAGGAATTAAATCAATCCACAGTTATTGACAGAAAAAATATTTTGAAATAGGAGTTTCCAATTTTAAATAATATTTGTATTATAGTCACCAAAAAACTATAATCACCAGCCATGACGTATCTGAGTATGATATCTCCTGCTTCAATGAATCAGGATGAGCTTGGTTGCAGTGACCGCAATTCCATCGGAAGGATTATTACTGTTCCTATACCTACAACAACTTGTAATGTAAGTTCAATAGTACCAGTAGGGTTAAGGCTAAGCACAAAGCGAAGAGGTCCTAGGTTCAGTTATTGTAATGGCAAGCCCTTGCTAATGGACTTTCTACTTTATTACTTTCATACTTATCACTTCGTTTAGAAGGAAGGAGTTTATCACTAACGAAAATAGACTAAATTAATATCTAAATATCAACACGAGTACGAAATATAAAAAGTTATTCAGGCGAAGTTGAAATAGAACATAAAAATCTTTAGTTTATCCGGCGAGCGCTCCTGTATCGCATGCATTTTAATGAAACTTTTGTAAAATATTGTGCACACAGCCGAATGTTTTTCAAATTTACAAGAGTCGACGCGAGAGCGTATTTCATTGCATGCTAGACAAGATACCTAGTGGATAGCTAGGTCTTTTTACAAGCTTCGATTTAGTTTGCTGTTATGCTATCTCGTTACGTCTTCTACGTTCATGTGTGGATCTTGGAAACAAAATTAAAACCATTTTGACGTTCGATAGACCTAAGTTTGGTTTTCTTGCGTGTTATGGTACTGCAATAATAATATAAGCTCGGGTCGGACACTCCTGCATTTCTGCTCCGCCCGATATAGAACCCAATGTTATACCTACTAAATATCAACCTCCGTACATTGCCCCCCATCGCGCGTGCGTTTTCTTGGCATTTTTACTCGTCTTTTCTTCTTTTGGTTTGAAAATTTCAACAATTCCATCAAAAGTATGTATTGTCTTTACGGTAGTGTATTTCGCAATGCCTCGCACGACAAATTATGAAAAATCTCAATCTGCCCCGCCGGGAATCGAACCCACTCCGTCTTATAAATCCACTTCCACTGCGCCATGATAAAAGTAGCTATGAATATTTCTCAGGCTTTTTCCAATAAGGATATATTATCATCATATTGGGAATCGACCAAGCCGTTTGGGAGTTGTAAGGGAACATATGAATAGTGCGGACAGACAGACAAACAGACAGACAACAAGAATTTAAAGCATTTCGCAGAAATGCAATGATATCACGGAGTTGGTTTGAGAAATGATGAATGGATGGCGAGAATTGCTAAATTACAAAAATAAGCCCATTATAGTTGGACTCATAATATGTGGTCTTGGCAATTTAGTTGATTCATTTGTTGAACGTGTTTTAGTTTGTGAGCATTGCTGTTCTGCTATAGGTTATGGTCTTCTACTTATGATCAGTTCAGTTCAATTCGTTGTTTTTAATCATTACAAGCCTCCGGTTAGCCAGACCTAGACCAATTCAGAAAATCTCAATAGGCTCTACCGGGAATAGAACCCGGGATCTCCGTCTTATAAATCCATCTAATAGGATAAATCTTTTAATAAGTCAGTAAGTCTGTTTGTCTGATAGTTAGGTTAATTAAATAAAACCACAATTATTGACTGAAAAATTGGTGAAGACACAAAAAATATATACAAAAACTTTTGTCTATTTCGAAAGTCGGTTAAAAAACCAAGAGCTCGCCATGTCAGCGGTCAGTGACCCGCAGTAGGTATCCTGAAATCTGTCGTAGGCTACCTCTTTTACCTCAATTCTTTATGCAAACAGTTTCAATATGGAAGGCGGTCGGTACAGAATTCTATTATGAACATCTCCATAATCCGTCGGATCCGCGCAGGCTGCGAGCTCTAAGTACATAAGTCCCGAACCGCGATATTACGTTCCATTTTCGCTCCACTTTTGTAAGTTTCCAACAATTTTTACGCATGAACTCTTTGGATTTTACTTCTGCGCGCTAATCTTATTGCCGGAGGCGGTAACTTGGCGGTTGCACGCCGCACTGCGAACATTTTAAATTAGACTTCACATGAGATGTTATAAAAAATTATGGAAATGAAAACCATTGTACCTATATTATAATGGCGAGTTAAATATATTCTACTATGTAAATAAATAGTATTATAGATAATATTGAAAGGTAAGGTTTACGCCGTTCAGGCAATGTTAGGCACTTTTACTGTACCTACTTTATTGACAGCAGTATTACATGTGTGCAGGCAACCTACAATGTTGAAATTTTTACAATTTGTTTTTGAAGGATCTGACAAGCATTGAATTCAACAGGTTATAGCTGCAAATCGCAAAAAGAAAATAAATTATTTGTTAATGTACCGAAACAATAAAAACACTTTTCTGCATTTGTAATGATATGTATTTGACACTGAAACTAAAACAACAAGCTTTTAATCTAATCCTATTTGGAAATCGAATCTAGGACTTTGTTATTAAACCAATGCATATTAAATTGCGCCACCGAGGTCGTCAAAAAGGCTGTGCTGCTGCCGAAATTCTGTATATCGTCAAACAGACAACGCAAACTGAGTGGATGCGGGTCGCTAACGGGCCGCGCGCCATTTTGCGCCCTGTGCTGCCCCGTGCCGCCCCGCGCTGCTCCACTCTGCCCCGTACCGCCCCGCGCGTGCTCATTGCTTGTGAAATAGACTTCATCAAACCTATCTGCTGTAGACCGAGAGTTGGTGGTAAAACTGGGCTTTAGCACAGTGCTTGTGCAAAGGGGTTGTCGATAAAATCTTCTTCTTTCTTTTGCATTGTGCATTCTTGGCAGAGTGACGTTCTTGCTTCGCTTGCGATGCCTTAAGTGAAATTCTTTTCCATTTTTGGGGAAAACAAGATGTGTGTTTATAAACTAGACGAGGAGCATGTAAAATCCATAAATTTTTCATGAATTTTAGATCTTTTTCATTAAAACTCTACCGTTCTTGAGGAGGTCACAAACGTTATAATATGTTGTAAGACTCTCCTCTCAATGCAAATGCAAAATATATGTGACAAGGTTTGCATTATATATACAGAAATTATTAAATTAAATGTGTAGTTTAGAAGTTAACACTATTTTCCCTCCCCTTCCACCTAAATTTAATAAAAAATATATATGACTTAATAAAAATTTGCCCGTAGAAGGAAAAGTGTTATAGTAATTTATACAGTCTGGCTATTCTGTAAGGTTGTCTATGTTGCTCCTTTGTGATAGTTTCGTTTCTCCTTTTGCTGCTTTTTTTAATCGTAGTGTTTATATACAAATAGCCTTTTGTGATATTTCAAGTGCTTAAAAATAATCTTTTGTTGCTGTTTTAAATCTCTAATAAACGTTTTTAAAGAATGGCTCTAAATCTCAGCGAATTACTACAATGGTAAAGCCACTTTGTGAATTTGTGTTTAAGAAACAACTCAAGAAAATTTTCCACAAGCTCTCCAACAATACCCGAACCCTCATGTGCCTCTAGTATGCATCCTAGCACACAATTATTATCGAACTACAATAATCCTTACAACACTGCACTTAGAACCTAAATTAGAATAAGCTTTCCAAAATCAGAAGTATAACTACAGCCATCCAAACAAATAAAATTTTACATGCATTATAGTTGTATACAGTTCGTATTACAATGGTGGAGAGTTGATTATTGTGTGTTCGTTGTTTGTGAAGTGCATCGATATGTTTGTTTAGCTGAAGTATTGTGAGCTAGACTGCTTATTGGGTATCGCAGCTTGCGAGCGAGCCCGGGGTATGTACACAGTATAGAGCGGCTAGGGTTGGCGAGTATGATTCTCGCGCGTGTTCAAATAGAATGCTTAATTCCACCACTAGTATGTAAAATTGTACAGAGCATCATACAAATTCACTGTTCATAATTTTGTAACCTTGCAAGTTGTATTAAGAAACGACTTAACGATTTTAACGTAAATTAACGGTATTACTAATGAATGCTTTTCTTTACTCCTAACTTCTTTAAACAAATTATCATTTTCTATTTTTACCTGCAATATTTTTACTACAACTAAACTTGTTTTAATATTGATTGATTGCATAATATGGTCTTTGTTTTTATTATGTAATATCATAGTGATTTGGTTGTAACACTATGTTTTAGAATACCATTTTTTTATCGATTGCAAGTTGGTCCTTGACTGCTATCACACCTGATGTTAAGTGATGATGCAATCTAAGATGGAAGCGGGCTAACTTATTAGGAGTAGGATGAAATCCACACCCCTTTCGGTTTCTACACGACATCGTACCGGAACGCTAAATCGCTTGGCGGTACGTCTTTGTCGGTAGGGTGGTAACTAGACACGGCAAAAGCCTCCCACCAGCCAGACCAAGACAAATTAAGAAAAATCTCAATCTGCCCCGCCGGAAATCGAACCCAGGACCTCCGTCTTATAAATCCACCGCGCTTACCACTGCGCCACGGAGGTCGTCAAAATAGAATAGTGATAGAATACGAACCCATAGAGTTTTGGCTCATTTATTTTAGCAAACATGGAGCACGAGATAGAAAAGAGCTAGAGTTAGACATAAAAGCTTATTTTTTTAAATTTAAAACTAAATTTGTGTCAACCCTGGCCTACGAACGGGTTATTCGTACTCCGGCTGATCTATTGAGGCGTTGAATATTTGAAAGTCCATACGGCAGCACCGGTATATCGGCTCCGAGCGGTAACAGCGCAGCAGCGGTGCTGACATACTGCCACCCGAACCGCAGGTACGGTAGGGCGAATACAACACATACCTACACTGTGGTTCCCTGAGCGACAATGCGCAAACCTTTTACGAGTATACACACAGGCGTAAACTTAGTCGCCCAGTGTAAACAGGCTCACTTTCAGCCTTTCTGTGTTCGTAAAGACCTGGCTGATCGAGCTTTGCTCTTTTTTTAGAAAGTATATTTAGATACAGATTACATAACAACGCCGTCTATTGCTAAGAAGCGATAATGTTGCTGTGTCGGTACAGATTTTCATTCAAATTCAAATTCAAATTTATTTATTGCGAATTGAGTAAATACATAGAGATCTTATACAAATATTATAGGTTGGTCCAAATTCCCGCCTTACAGCTTGTAATGTCCTTATCACTAAAAATACTGGTACACTTAAAAATATTTCTTACATTAACCAACTCTGTCACTAGCTCTGTCATTCAAAACAATTCACGATTCTAACGATGCCTTTACGTCAATAAATATTCTGTCACCTTATATCCATGCCAACAAAAATGAAAACGAATTATTAATTTTTATTAATTTTAATTATGTCAGTATACAAAAGTAGTTAATCAATGTACAAAAAAAAATAAAACATGTGCTTAATGTCAGAATATTAGATTTTTTATTAAAATAAAAATTAAATTTTTTTAATTAAAAATTTCTTTAACTTTTTCTTAAAATTTATCATGTTATTTTTTATTTTATTATTATTTTTATTTTATTATTATTTTTATTTTATTTTATTATTATTACATTTTTTATATTATATGTCAATTTATTATAAATGATAATTGAAAAACAAAAGATGCTTTTCTGAAATCTTGCCGTTTTTGCTGGTCGCACACATAAAGGTAAAGGTTTGCATGAACAAACACTGCTGTTTCAAAAATAAACAGAGAAGGAAAAGTTAGGATTTGTAGGTCTTTAAAATGAGGCTTACAGCTGTCAGTCCAATGCAGTTTTCTTATTGCTCTAATGCATCTTTTTTGAACCTTGAAAACTTTTTCCTTGTCAATAGAATTACCCCAAAATATTATGCCGTATCTGAGTATAGATTCGACATATCCAAAATAAGCTGTACGCAGGGTCTCAATATTAGCCGTTTTGTTTAATTTGTAAAGTGCATACGAAAATTTGGATAATTTAAAATGCTGTCAACCTGTGCCTTCCAGTTTAGATGTTTGTCAAGAATTATTCCTATAAACTTTGTATCATCTGTTGCGTTAATTCGTGTGCCCATATGCGTTATATTAAGTGTTGCTATTTTAAATTGATCCCAGTTAAAATTCATAATTTTAGTTTTATCTAAATTAATTGCATTGGAAAGACTAATAAAATAACATTTTCTATTTCTAAAAATGCTAGGTTTCATTATTGGATCGATTAATTATGAAAACTGTATTTTAAACAGATAACGATTTGATCTACAAAAGTACAGTTTACAAGATCATGGACTTTTTAGGGATGTGCACACATCACGGTCCAGATTGTATCTAGTCACATACTATCCACTTAGTCTATTTGCAGGAGATGGACCAACTGCGCTTTCTAGTGACAACCCGCCATTGTATCACCAAATAGCTGTAATCTATCTCTGTGCCAAATTTCATCAAAATCAGTGCGGCTATTAAGCTTCAAAACGGAATGAACAAACACACTCTCTTATGCGGTTAAGCTGAAAAAGTGACTTTCACATTTATAATTTTAAGTATGATACAAGTTTGATAATACAATGAACGTTTGTAATTGCTTAAGAACCATTTGCGTTAAGTTAAGCTCGCTTTAGCATTAACAGTAACTTAAAACTCGCGCTAAGTGCTGAGTCAAACTAACCGACGCTAACTGTTAGCGGTTCAAATTGCGCCGTTTAGATATAACGACGACCCGACGAGCGCGGATCTTGAGAAGGAGAAGCTCAAAATTGAATATTCTAGTGAAATATATGACTGAGTATAATATTATGCTGCCGGAATTATGTTATGACGAAGAAAATTGGTCGACCCCTTCCTAGGTGGACCTAGGTCATTTAATGTGTTTTGGGTTGCATCAAATAGTCAGTGACACTTATTTATTCGTCACGTTAACATGGATTAGAAATTTATATTTTAAATCGAGTAGAAGTGACAGAAAAATATAAAATACAATGACTTTAACCCCTGTGGGCCTGACATTCAAACCTTCTTTGAGGCCCGCGGCTACCCGGGTAGCGACGGAGCTATAATGACAGCTGTCATTATTTGCCTGACGGTTGCCAGGGGACCCCTCGGGGCTGTGAAACTTTAATAAGGTGCGTCAAGTCATCTACGTTTATTTATTTATTTACGGCATAATTATCACAGAATATTGAATATTATTTTTAAAATAATTTGGATTTTTTGATAATTCTTTTATTTTCTTTACCTGACTAATAAACCTGAGCTAGAAATGTGAATGACAAGGTTAAAGTTGTTGTTTAGGAACAGGCTTTACTTTACAAAAGCTCATTATAAACAAGTGATACTTTATTTATTTTATTAATTTCCGCAAGTCGGAGGTGGAATGTAGAACCTATTGAATTCCAATAAACACTTGCACTGTTAAATAATAATTAACATTTAATGTTAATTAACATTAAATGTTAATTATTATTTAACAGTGATTGTTGATATTACTGTTCCACGTGACGATAATCTGGTGAAAGCTGAAAAGGAAAAAGTATCAAAATACTTGGACCTTGCTCATGAGATTACCGCCATGTGGAATGTTGATTCAACAATGATTGTTCCTATAGTCGTTTCAGTCAATGGTCTTATAGCGAAAAGCTTTGACAAACATCTTAAAAAGCTTTCGATTAATTGTTGGAGGGTCGGATACAGAAGGCAGTAATTCTTGAAACGGCGCGCATTGTGAATGAATTTTTTTATAAATTTTTAATAGTGTTTTTTTTTTATAATTTTAGAAACATTGTTAAAAAATTTTAAAATAATTGTAAATAAATAAATGAGTGTAAAAAACATTTAACAATATTCAGGTAAATATATATTTAATTTATTCAAATATGAACTCCCAAAGTATCGCCCGCTTATCATTCACCCATTATTCTACCCAACAAAAAATATTCACACAGCGGAAACGGACAGAAAGTTCAAAAGTCCGGTGCTGTGTATTTTTCATATTTGCTTAGATGAAACTTTTGTTTCCGCCGCGAGGAACTATCGCGCTCTGTGTAAATTTCACTCGAGAGTATGAAACGGGCATTTTTTTTGGGTTAAGTGTATTGTACACGGTATAATACGCTCATATTGTGTGCCAAAATCTTCAACGACTCCATTTAAAAAAGTTTTAGCTCGCAATCATCTTTAAGTATCGTACTGTAGATTTATACGAGTATACTAAAATTGTAGTATTCCCCATTATGCTATTTCTGTTGCTGAAAAGTACGGTTTCCGGTAAAATTACGGGCATCTTTCATTTTACAAGTTTGCTTCATGTCGCAGCGCATTATAATGTTCGACTTAAGATCTGATTGGGCAGAAATTTTATTCCTTAGTCGTACGGTGACTTCTGATAGGTTCTACATAGCATGAAGTCACATAATAGGGTGGTAATGAGCAATTGCTGAAACTTCAAATTTAAACATTAATAATTAGACCGAACTTAAAAATCAATACATTTGCATCAGCTCAAAAAATCCTTAACGCCTTAACTGGATCTTGTATATTATCAGGTGTTATCGGGAGTTGCGAAAGTTCTTTATATAAGTTAATGACTTACTAATATTGCTGTTTTCCGTTATATCGAACGACGAATCCAATCGTCAGATACTATCGACAACCCTCTACATACTTTTCTATCTGAAACTGGAGCATCCACGGGAGATGTTGAAGTGCAAAGGAGGTACTTCACAATTGAACCTGTAGAGTCTAGTTTCTCAGTCGGAGTCCGGTGACTTTAATTCTTCACTTTGATTTTCCTTTGCGAAAAAATAGTAAAATAAATAAGTTTTTATTAATATTTTAATATTAAACTGGTACCACGGCGCAGACATGGTGAACCGCATCGGAAAGCGCAGATTGCGCAATACAAATCACCTTACCATAGTAAATTGAAATATTCAAAGTTAAAAATTCATTCTATCGTGCGGCGGGCGCGTATGCGAGCGTGGTCCGTGGTCAGACCGCAGACGGGCATGCCTTGAATTATAATACTGACACATTCAATAATCTAGACTGCTGCTAAATTATTGAATTCACACTAATTTTAACCAATGTACAGAAAAGAACACTGTGTTCTTTTTCTGTGCCTCTATTGATGAATGTCCTCCATTTTTGTTCTCTTTCAGAATTTAATATGATTATTATTAATTAATTTTTTATTTCATCATCATCATTATCAGCCAATGGACGTCCACTGCTGGACATATTTAGGGACTTCCAAACACAACGATCCTGAGCCGCATGTGCCCAGCGGCTCCCTGCGACCCGTTTGATGTCATCAGTCCACCTGGTGGGGGGTCGACCAACACTGCGCTTTCCGGTGCGGGGTCGCCATTCTAGCACCTTCGGCCCACAACGTCCATCAGCTGTTCGAACCACGTGCCCCGCCCATTGCCACTTCAGTTCTGCGACTCGCTGAGCTATGTCGGTGATTTTGGTTTTTCTGCGGAAATTTTTTTATTTATTAGAATTTAATTTAAGAACTTAAACTGGAGATTTTAATTAAATTCTGGTAGAAACGATCTGCTTAACTATGTCGCTTGGAACTGTTGGGTTTTTGTGGATAAATTTTTTTTAATTATTTCAACGAAAATTCTGTAAATTTAATTAATTATTTCGATGATAACATCAAATTCGATAGCTAGTTCTTTACGTCACTTTATTATTACGTTAGCAGACTTTTAAGACGTATTGTATTTTTAAGAACAAATTATGTTGTTCCAAAGCGACTTGACTATAATTTAGATACTAACCTAACTTCCATAGAAAGTATTTTGTCAGTTAAACTAATACTAGTATCATTACGTAACAAAAATCACAAATTGATCAGTTGACTCGGGCTAATCAATGTAAATACATAATAATTAGAACCTCCTCTTTTCAAGTCGGTTAAAATTATTCCAAATACGTTTTAGCTAGCAAACATCCGACAGTATATTATCGTATCTATAAAATTAGAACCAGCGGTTACCGTTCAGCGGGTGTGCCACCGCACGCTTTATTCAGACCGCAGAATAAAATGAATTAACTTTTCATAAAATGTTATATACTTATGTGTTACATACGAGCAGATTGCGCTGCGGTTTCGTATTTGAAATTTTGATAGTTAAACTGTATTATATTAAATTTACGCTCGACCACTGCCCGTAATTACTGATACATGAACGTATAGTTACGAGTGCTAACTAGGTGCATCGTTAGTATCAAAAAGGCTACATTCATTAATTACTTGTTAAAAATATGTTTTAACAAGTTATATACCTATAATAATTTATTAATTTTACGGAAAATACCATGAAAAACTGACGAATCCATGCAACAAAGTCACCCAGATCTCACAGATAACCTACGCACCAAAACATCCGTATACTACCTTTTACTATAGTATTTTCGTTTATATAGTAGATGGAACAAGTCTATAGCCCTCTGCGCCTTTCCTCCTTTCAAACCTATACCGAACGATTATACTTGGCGGTAGAAATAACCATGACATACTCTGTCATGGTTATTTCTCTCTCTCAGAGTATTTCAAGACGAATTAATACCCAAAGATACATAATATGACTATGTGACAACACTACACACATATTCTAAACACACGTTTCACTTTGTGCAATATTCAATTGAATTCAACTGAATATTATCAATAATTGAATTGAAACTAATCTCCTGAGAATGCTCGGCTGTTGGACGGAAACGTGTGTTGAGAATATTCTGTTGAATTCAAATCTGAATTTCGAGGTGTAGTCTCATGAATTTGTTAAGTTTTCTCGCAAAATAATGGTATTCATTTGTTAATCATTGTACATAATTCATATGTATGGAATATGTCGGCAGTTCTAATTATTTTTGTGTCACATTATGTAGAAAAGTTATCATCATTAGCCTTTTCGAATGATCATGAAACTAGAGAACTAGGTTAAAAAAAAAGGAGATTTTCAGCTTAGACCCCACGGTGCTGATGCAATGCTGGCTCGTGGGCTATAATAATAATTGGCTGTTGATATTTTCTTTACCAATTTTTAAGTATCGGTCTGCTACTGAATAGTTAGAATTTTGAAGAAAGAAAAGGTAATACCTGGTAATCAATTTTCTTCAGCTGAGTAACAATCTAATTTGTTGAGATTAGCAGCAAAAATAGATACTTACTTAAGTTAACAAAGTATTCAAAACTTCAGAAATATAATCTGGTAAATAGCTACACAAATAAGTAAATTAAACTGAGACCCCTAATAGACACGTGGAAACATAATAAAAAAGGTCCGGCCAAAAATAAATACTCTCAACAAAATATGGCCTCCAATTTTACGCAACAGATTTATCGGGCCAAACTTGTTCTAAACCGACGGAAAAAAAATAACTGATGCCGACATTGAGTCCCGGGGGAAATGAGCCTCCCCGCGTCACCCCCGGAGTTGATGTGTTTTCAAATCTACGATATATTTGTTGGAAGCGGAAATTTGAATCTCCTTCAAAATATTAATTAAACGACAAGAAATTATTTGTTGTAATGGAGGCGGTGACAGCTTGCCTTCAATCGTAAACGTATTGAATTTGTAATTAATTATGTTGAATACATGTTGGGTGTTTTCATGCAAATATTAATTAATCATTTCAAGTCGTTTAATAAAGGCATTTGGAAGGTGAATTGCTTGCTTATATTAGCGGCAAGCTTTAATGGATCATCGTTTAACATCTGGGAAATCTTAAATTAATTATTAGGTTGTGCAGTTGATGTATGCACTCTTTGAAATCTTAAAGTACGAAGTGTAATTTAAGATTCCTACCGACAAAGACGTATCGCCAAGCGATTTAGCGTTCCGGTACGATGTCGTGTAGAAACCGAAAGGGGTGTAGATTTTCGTCCCACTACTAACAAGTTAGCCCGCTTCCATCTTAGACTGCATCATCTTCACTTAACATTAGGTGTGATAGCAGTCAAGGGCCAACTTGTAGTCTATAAAAAAAAAATATTTTGAAGCCCTGGTTTGAGTAAGCTATGAATATATCAGTTTTCGAAGAAAATTTCAATTTCATTGCGGAGTTGATGGTGTCTCCGAGTCACGGCGAGCACATTAAGCCGTCGCTTTCGGTTGGTGTCATTAATATCTGTTAGAATGATGGATCATTCAATACAATATGACGTATTTAATTGCTATTTTCACGACCTCCGTGGCACAGTGGTATGCGCGGTGGATTTAAGTATAAGACGGAGGTCGGGTTCGATTCCCCGTGGGGCAGATTGAGATTTTTCTTAATTTGTCTTCGTCTGGCTGGTGGGAGGCTTTCGCCGTGGCTAGTTACCACCCTACCGAAAAATACGTATCGCCCAGCGATTTAGAGTTCCGGTTCGATGTCGTGTAGAAACCGAAAGGGCTGTGGATGTTCGTCCCACTCCTAACAAGTCAGCCCGCTTCCATCTTAGACTGCATCATCACTTGACATCAGGTGTGATAGCAGTCAAGGGCCTACTTGTAATAAGTTAAAAAATAAAAAAAATGTTATTTTTAAGCCAAATCCTTAATATTGACTGTATTCCATTTTTCCCTTCAATTCAGAGAAAATATTTAAGGAATAGGTAAGTATAACTCTCAGGTAACGAATACCTTACGATTCCAGTAACACCTTAACTTTAACGTGGTTAATTTTCATGCTTTCAAAACATGACCGAAACCTATATAACAACCATCGTCTTCATCAGCCTCATTAACCGCGAATACCTTTCGATTCCAGTAACACCTTAACGTTAACGTGGTTAATTTTCATGCTTTCAAAACATGACTGAAACCTATATAACAACCATCGTCTTCATCAGCCTCATTAACCGCGAATACCTTTCGATTCCAGTAACACCTTAACGTTAACGTGGTTAATTTTCATGCTTTCAAAACATGACTGAAACCTATATAACAACCATCGTCTTCATCAGCCTCATTAACCGCGAATACCTTTCGATTCCAGTAACACCTTAACTTTAACGTGGTTAATTTTCATGCTTTCAAAACATGACTGAAACCTATATAACAACCATCGTCTTCATCAGCCTCATTAACCGCGAATACCTTTCGATTCCAGTAACACCTTAACGTTAACGTGGTTAATTTTCATGCTTTCAAAACATGACTGAAACCTATATAACAACCATCATCTTCATCAGCCTCATTAACCGCGAATACCTTTCGATTCCAGTAACACCTTAACGTTAACGTGGTTAATTTTCATGCTTTCAAAACATGACTGAAACCTATATAACAACCATCGTCTTCACCAGCCTCATTAGTCGCGAGTCGCGTTCGGAACGCGGTGCCGTTCGGACGTGTGCGTTGTTAGTGTCTTGAATTTTTAAATTCGTCTCACTTTATCGTTGCTTTCCAAAATTTGTCTATCCCGGCCCTTTTCAGGGCCACTTTGTAGTTATCGTTACGTTTGTTTTTGTTGATGTTATTGTTTAATTGTTCTGTCTGTTAAATAGGTTAGTTTGTTATTCTCTCAGTCGCCCGCCAAGCGCGTACGTCGCCCGCCAACGAGTGTCTATAAATAGACTGAGTCGAGCGCGCGCGACTCGCGCTAATATTAATTGAAAATAATCATCGCTTTCTTGTCTGTTTTATTGGTCGATTGTTGTCAATTGCCCGGGGCAGTAGGGCCCCGGGTTTTTAGTTTTAGTTTTAATTTAATTAATTGGCAGTCTATTGTGTCTGAGTTTATTTAAGTTTTCTTGTTTTCAATTTTATTTTGAAGTAGGTATAAGTTAATAGTAATAGCTTTGTGGTACTTGTTTTGCCTTCGTCACTTTTCACTTTAACTTTGTATTTTGTGTTGTACCTATTCATTGTTATTGTGAAATATCCAAATGGCGGAATCGAAGGATGTCTCACAAGAGCGTGATAGTTTGTCGGAGTCGAGAAGCGTTTCTCGTACACGGAATATTTCGGAGGGCCGTAGAGATGGGGCACGGACACGGAGTCCTATATTCCAAATTCACCGAGGGGACATGGATTCCGATTCAGAGGATACGAATCCTAGGTGTAACTCTGTGAGTCGTGGTCGGTCTGTGATTAGGGGCCGCGGTACAGGCATTGCCCGTGCCAGAGCCGAATTGAGGGAGGCTAAAGAGGAAGCTGATGAGGAGCTTTTCAACCAACTTCTCCGAGACAGAGCCTTCCGGAAGCAAAAACCGGCTGAAGCGGATGTTATAGACGACGATAAGTTGGTTGAGGAACAAAGCCAAGAAGAACCCTCCAAGCTCAATGCGGAACAACTGAGGGCTCTTGGCGGTCAAAATGTTGCGAATATCCTACATGTGGCTACCAAGTCGGGTAATCTCAAAGGCACTTGGGTGAAGCGCCTTAAAAACGCTGCCCATATTCTGCAGGAGATAGTTGACACACTTGCATCCAGGACAGAGGCTGATGAAACCCGACGTCTGAGTGCAGACAACGTCCGCCTTCGTAACGAAGTCGAAAATTTAAAAACCGATCTTAAGGCTCATCGCCGGGAGTTCGCCGAGATCAGGTCGTCTATGGCTAAGGTGAAGGGTGCTGCGACCCCAAGTTTAAATAGCGACGCAATAGAGGAACTTAAAGCGTCCCTCGTTTCATCTGTTAGCGTTATGCTGGATGCCCGTTTCGCAGGCATCGAAGAAAGACTTTTGCCGGAGAGGGTACACCGTCCACCTCTGATGGCTGACCGACGGAAGTCAGCGGCACCAACGCTTAATTCGGCTTCTGCAACTCCGTCAGTCACTTCTGTCTCAACGACTAAGACCAGTGAGGCAACAACATCTTCTGTCGTAATCACGGAGGCAAAAGCTGGCCCTAGCCAGCCTCAGACGACTACATCTACAGATTGGGCTACAGTGGTTAAAAAAGGAGGCAAAGGGAAAAAATCGACTTCTTGCCCGACATCCGCGAAGGTGACGCCAGCCAGCGCCCCAAAACCTAAACAAGTTGACAGGCCTAAGCTAGCACCTCCAAAAACTGCAGCGGTCATGGTGACCATACAGCCGGAAGCCGCTCAAAGAGGAGTAACCTATGCTCAAATTCTCGAGCGCGCTGAGCAAAATGTCAATCTGGAGGAGCTCGGAATTGGTGAGGGTATGAGGATTCGCCGTGCTGCAACCGGAGCCAGATTATTGGAATTGCCGAAAAATCAGTCCTCAGAGCAGGCTGAGCTCCTAGCAAGCAAACTTCGGATGGTTTTGGATGGGGTGGCCAATGTCGTCCGACCTACCCAAACTGCGACACTGAGAATAACTGGACTTGACGATTCCGTAACACAGGGAAAAGTGGCTGCTGCTATTACGCGTGTCAGTAACTGCTCCTCACAGTCGGTTAAGATCGGAGAATTGCAACCTGGCCCCAGAGGGATGGCTTCTGTAACGGTACACTGTCCAATGGAGTTGGCAAAGACCCTCTCTGATGCAGGTAAACTTTTGGTCGGTTGGAGTTCAGCTGAAGTTAGATTGCTAGATCAGCGCCCTCTACGCTGTTATAAATGCCTCGGAATTGGGCACACAAGGCCTGTCTGCCCTGCATCAGTTGATCGCGGCAGCTTGTGTTTCCGATGCGGCGTTGAAGGCCACCGTTCCTCCAATTGTACACAAGAAATGCGTTGCGCCGTATGTGCGGATGCAGGCTTGCCCTTCGGACACATTATGGGGGGAAAGAGTTGCAATCCCCCTCATACAAAGGGTCGACCGACTGTCGGAATCTATACGAACACCGAGAGTGATTGCCGTCAACAAAAGGAGGGAGCTGATATGTCATCATGAACCAGCAGCGACATATCAGCTTTCTACAGTCGAATCTCAACCACTGCGCTGCGGCTCAGGATCTCTTGCTGCAGTCAATGGCTGATTGGGAGATTGATGTAGCAGTGGCCTGCGAGCCATATTACGTTCCACCACAATCCCACTGGGTGGGAGACCTAGACGGCTCAGTGGTGGTATTAACGACGATTAATTCCGCTCTTTCACTCGCAGCACTCGAGAGAGGCCCGGGCTATGCGGTGGCAAAATGGGGAGAATACATTATAATTGGAACGTATTTCTCACCAAACCGCACTCTACAAGAGTTTGAAACCTACTTAGATTCTCTCAGAGCGGCAATTCTAAGACAGAGGGGTCATATTATCGTCGTCGGAGATTTTAATGCTAAGTCCCGGGCGTGGGGAAACCCAGCCACCAACGCGAAGGGTAGGGCGGTTCAGGAATGGGCTCTCCTCTCGGGCCTTTCTCTTCTCAACAGAGGAACAGCATACACTTGTGTGCGGCAACAAGGGGGTTCCATAGTGGATTTGTCATTTGCCACTCCCGCAGTTACTAACAGCATCTTGAACTGGAGAGTAGAAGAAGAAATGGAAACTCTCTCGGACCATCTCTATATTCGTTTTGAGATAGCGACAAACTTATTACCCGCTAATCTCTTCAGGGGCCCTAGTCGGTTTCCGCGATGGTGTATTGGCCAACTAGATCGTGAAATGGCCGAAGAAGCTGCTATTGTTCAGCGATGGTGCTCAAGAAGTAGTGCAGAAGCGAGCGTCGATGAGCCTGCAGATCGCTTGCGCAGTGTCTTCACACAAATCTGCGACGCGTCGATGCCGCGATTCCGGAAACGCCCTCGCCGTCGCTGTGTCTATTGGTGGTCTCCGGAAATTGCTGACCTTCGCATAATTTGTAATATGGCTCGCAGGAAATATGTTCGTTGCCGTAGACGGAACGGGCTCAATCCTGATCTGGAGAACAGGCTTCGGGATGCCTACCGTGAAGCAAAAAATGTGCTTCAGCTAGCAATTAGGCGAGCTAAGGAGAAAGCTTTTCAGGAGTTGTTAGGATCCTTGGATCGTGATCCTTGGGGGCGCCCTTATCGGATTGCGCGAAATAAACTTCGCGCTCAGAGGCCCCCAATAACAGAGAACTTGCAGCCGGATTTCTTGCTTCGTCTGGTAGGGGATTTATTCCCAGATTCGCGTGGCCACGTTCCACCGACGATGGCTCTCCGGGCTAGGAATGAGGAAGTAGATGTAGTCCCTCAAATAACAGAGGAAGAGTTAGACCAAGCTAGCGATCGTTTGAGAGGTAGGAAAACAGCACCTGGACCTGATGGAGTACCAGGCAAAATTGTTTTTATCGCTGTAAAATTTATGAAGGAGCGATTAAGAATTCTGTTTGACAGCTGCCTGTTCTCGGGCCAATTTCCTAAGAGCTGGAAAGTGGGACGGTTGTGCCTGTTGAGAAAAGAGGGCCGCCCTTTGGATTCCTCTTCATCATACAGGCCAATAATCCTGCTAGATGAAGTGGGCAAGCTGTTTGAGAGGATTCTAGCCACTCGTCTTTGCTCGCATCTCGAGACGATAGGTCCAGATCTTTCTGAGGTACAATACGGTTTTAGAGCCGGCCGTTCTACTCTGGATGCCCTAAGTGCGCTAAAAAACCTTACAACTGAAGCAATGGAGCGAGGGCAGGTCGTTCTGGCTGTTTCTTTAGATATAGCCAATGCCTTCAATAGTCTGCCGTTCGAAACCCTACTTGAGGCCTTGCAATATCATAGGGTGCCACCCTACCTCAACAGACTATTAAAGGCATACCTCCAGGGAAGACAAATTATGTGGGAAGGTCGTGACGGGCACTTACACCAGAGCTTTGTTCACAGTGGAGTTCCGCAAGGATCGGTTTTAGGCCCCATTCTCTGGAACGTTGGCTTCGACTGGCTTCTGCGTGGTCAGCTGCTTCCGGGGATGAAAATCGTTTGTTACGCAGATGACACCCTCGTTACAGCCCGTGGGTGGAACTTTGACGAAGCTGCTCGCCTGGCGGAGATTGGCACCTCCATGGTCATTGATAGAATTCGGATGTTGGGCTTGAGAGTCTCCGTCTCAAAAACTGAGGCCATGTTGTTCCACGGCCCACGTAAAGGCCCGCCTCGGAATGCACATATTTCTATTCAGGGCACAGTTGTAGGAATAAAGGCCACCATGAAATATTTGGGTCTTATTTTGGACGGACGCTGGGGGTTTAAAGCACATTTTAAACAGCTTGGCCCGAAGCTTATTAATACTGCCTCTTCTCTCGGCAGACTCCTGCCGAATATCGGTGGACCTGCATCTACCTGTAGGCGACTCTACGCAGGAATTGTGAGGAGCATGGCATTGTACGGTGCGCCCATATGGGTACACGCTATGACTTCTGCTAACAAGACACTATTGCGTAGGCCTCAACGAATCATAGCCGCGCGAGCCATCCGGGCGTACCGTACTGTATCATGGACGGCGGCAACGTTGCTGGCTGGTGACCCGCCTTGGGAACTCCAAGCCGAAATACTATCGGAGATATACCGTTACCGCGCGGAAATGAGGGCCCGAGGCGAACTGCGAGCAGGGCAACAGATTGAGAGAATCAGGTCTCTTGCGCAAATCGCCCTAATTGATAGGTGGAAGGAGGACCTGGCACCTCCTACTGCTGGCAGTTGGACTGTGGATACAATACGGCCTCACTTGGAACGATGGCTGAAACGCAAGCATGGGTCTTTGACGTTCCATCTGGTGCAGGTGCTGACGGGTCATGGTTGTTTCGGCAAGTATCTGCACCGGATAGGTAGGGAGCTGACACCAGCATGTCAGCAATGTGGGGCCGTAGAAGATACAGCGCATCACACGCTAGTGGAGTGTGCTGCTTGGGAGCCGCAGAGACACTCGTTTGCGGCCATTCTAGGCGAAGACGTCTCGATGCCAAGCGTAGTGAACGCAATAATCGGTAGCGAGACGTGTTGGACGGCCGCCATATCTTTCTGCGAGGCAGTGATGGCTCTCAAGGAGGCTGATGAGAGGGCGAGGGAAGCCGATCCAGACGCTCCTCTCATACGGAGGCGAAGACAGGGAGGAAGGAGGCGTCGCTATGCGCACCTACTCCAACAGTAAATAACATGCCGGAAAACGTCGGCACGCCATAGTAGAATGAGCATTCGATCCTGTGGCGTACCACCCAATGACGCAGACGTGTCCGCTGGGTTTTAGTGGGTATTCCGGTCCCGGGGAGTCCCACATACCCTTCCGAAAGTAGATTCGATATCTTCGGCTTTGCTTCCGGGAGGGATGCGTAAATGCATTTCCCAGCGTTAAAAAAAAAAAAAAAAAAAAAAGCCTCATTAGTCGCGAATACCTTTCGATTCCAGTAACACCTTAACTTTGACGTGGTGAATTTTCATGCTTTCAAAACATGACTAAAACCTATATAATAACCATCGTCTTCATCAGCCTCATTAGCCGCGAATACCTTTCGATTCCAGTAACACCTTAACTTTAACGTGGTTAATTTTCATGCTTTCAAAACATGACTGAAACCTATATAACAACCATCGTCTTCATCAGCCTCATTAACCGCGAATACCTTTCGATTCCAGTAACACCTTAACGTTAACGTGGTTAATTTTCATGCTTTCAAAACATGACTGAAACCTATATAACAACCATCGTCTTCATCAGCCTCATTAACCGCGAATACCTTTCGATTCCAGTAACACCTTAACGTTAACGTGGTTAATTTTCATGCTTTCAAAACATGACTGAAACCTATATAACAACCATCGTCTTCACCAGCCTCATTAGTCGCGAATACCTTTCGATTCCAGTAACACCTTAACTTTGACGTGGTGAATTTTCATGCTTTCAAAACATGACTAAAACCTATATAATAACCATCGTCTTCATCAGCCTCATTAGCCGCGAATACCTTTCGATTCCAGTAACACCTTAACTTTAACGTGGTTAATTTTCATGCTTTCAAAACATGACTGAAACCTATATAACAACCATCGTCTTCATCAGCCTCATTAGCCGCGAATACCTTTCGATTCCAGTAACACCTTAACTTTAACGTGGTGAATTTTCATGCTTTCAAAACATGACTGAAACCTATATAATAACCATCGTCTTCAACAGGCTCATTAGCCGATGGATGTCCACGGTTAGATATACCTAGGCCCAGTAAGGATATTCAAACACCACGGTCTTTAGTCCCCAGCATTTAGCGGCTGTATGCAATGCATATAACAAAGGCTCCACCTAAATTGAATTAAGTCATTAAGAAAATCGCGGTCATAAAAATATACATAACATACCTTCTGTTATAAAATGGGTAAAAAAGGATTACTTAGCTTACTTTTATATCGAAAATGCCAAACCCAAAAAACGTCTTTTAAAAGTTGTACAAATTATTTGTATTGGAAAGTTATAAATTGAATCGACCGCTGCTAATACGAATAAATACAGGGCTTATTCAAAAACTTATTCAGAATATGAATTGATATGCTAATGTAAATAAAATATTTGCCCGTTTCACCGCCTCCCCCGCGCCGAATCAGCAATATTTCTATTGAGCGACCTGTCCCAGCGAATAAGCGGCTCATTCAACTTTCGCGCGGTTTATTGAAAATCCTCCGATGGAATTTATTTGGCACATATTGAGGTTTTAAAGTTGTCAGCGCAATCCGCCGCTCGCTCTTTGTGTAGTCCGCGCTGCGAGAGTTGGAATGATTGGAAATCCCTTCGCCTGTGTCTGTACTGTGTACAGCGACACAAACGAATGGAACTTTTACGAACAACCGAATAAAGGCATTGAGTTTATTATATTACCTATTTGTTTATACTATTACTAATGATTCGTTGAATAAGCTCTAGGGTTTTCGTTGTAGGCTTAATTATCTTAAGCCAGTGATTAGCCAATATGTAAATGGTACCCATTTACATAATTATTGAGATCCTGTGTCCAAATTCTGTGTCGGGTCTAAGAAATTATTATCAGTAAAATTCTCAGCCCGGAATTAGAAAGTCTTTACACATCTGAGCCTCATAAAGCATCCGTAAAGATTACCTCATAGAGTTCCGGTCATGAATTCATTTCATAACGATAATGTGAATAATAATTATTCACATTATTGTTATGAAATGAATTAGGAAGTCTTTACACATCTGAGCCTCATAGAGCATCCGTAAAGATTACCTCATAGAGTTCCGGTCATGAATTCATTTCATAACGATAATGTGAATAATAATTATTCACATTATCGTTATGAAATGAAACATTAACATCATAAGCCCGCCAATTCGCATTGTTGATCTAATGGATCTGCTAATCCTCTCTCCCTTGAGGGGGTAGAACTATCCTGGTAATTTTCTATTAAAATAGGTCGATGATGATGAATAATTTACTATATTATTTTTTAATTTTTATTTTCATTCATTACAAGTTAGGCCTTGACGTCAATCACACCTGACGGTAAGTGATGATGCAATCTAAGATAGAAGCGGGCTAACTTGTTAGGAATAAGATAAAATTCACACCCCTTCTTTTTCTACACGACATTGTACCGGAACGCTAAATCGATTGGCGATAGGGTGGTAATTAACCTGCCAGACCTGGTCGAATTTAAAATTCTCAATCGGCCCCGCCGAGAGTCGAACCTAGAACCTAAGACGGAGGTTCTGCGCATACCACTGCGCAAACCACTGCGCCATAGAGGCCATAAAATTATAAAGCAAATTGTTTATTCTGTTTAAAATCTATTAATCTGGTGACACCTACATAATCATAGACTCGACGCGCTCTCTGATTACTTTTAAACTCATTTGTCCCGCTAATTACGAACACTCGGTTAAAATTAATTCCCAATCAAGGAACTTAATCGGGAATTAATTGCGAATGTTTGTTATAATTCCGTGTAATATTCGCCGAACTCATCGTAAACACATCGGCGGGGCCGTAAAGCCGACGAAATTAATTTGTGTTTATATCAATGAATTTTAATTGCAATTTTAAATAAGTTGCAATAATTATAATGATTTTCCTAATTTATTGATGTAATTATGATAATTGTTGTAATAAATACAACAGGTTTCGGTTACATGGCATGCTTGAGCTTGCTATATTAATGTAGGGCAGGCTGCATTTCCGGTAGCGGATGAATTTACCGGAGATTAGACAAAGGAAGAGATAATAGTTAAGTGCAATTAAATAGAATTGAATGAGACAAAGCAAGGGATATTACAGTGCTAATGTATAGGTAAGTATACCTTAACATCATTATTAACCTATTAAAGGTCCAAACCAGACCTCCTTCCTTATAGGAGAGAGGATATGGAGTGTTGACCCACCACGCTGCTCCAATGCGAGTTGGCGGGCTTAGGTTGATAATGTTTCATTTACTAACGATCACTATCAGATGTAGATGATAGTGACCGGGAACGACGGCTTAACGTGCTCTCTCAGGTACGGGGGTGTAACACCACTTCCCGACTCCGGGCATTGTATGTACCGAAAATATCATAGAAGAAGATATAGAGAAGAAGAATTTAAAACTCAGAATCATTTTGTGATCTGACCCAGGATTCAAACCCAGGACCTCGTGATTGAAGCCTGCAGCTTATAGTAATACTAAAATCGAGAAACCTTGCTCTTGGAATTTTCATACAACATGGCATAAATAATAAAAACTAATAAATTCACTTTGATTGGACTTTTAACATAATTATAATATCACTAGCTGACCCGGCAAACGTTGTTTTGCATTAAAAATTAAAAACAAATTAGATGAAAATTAGATAGTAGCCGATTCTCAGACCTGCTGAATACGCATACAAAATTTGGTAAAAATCGGTAAAGCCGTTTCGGAGGAGTATGGCAACGAAAACTGTGACACGAGAATTTTATATACTAGATTATTATGGAGTAATTATAATTCATAATAAATTAATAGAGTATAGGTAAGTATTTAAAAGGAAAGAATGTCTACAGTACATTTGCTTCTAGGATATAAACTAATCTCGCCAAAGATGATAATGTAATATGCAAAGATAATTTGAGCTATCCATTTGAATTCATTTTATGGAGTAATTCTAATTCATAATAAATTAATAGAGTATAGGTAAGTATTTACCTGCACCCATGTGCAGGTAAAATCAACCCAGGATTCGAATCTGTAACCTGTAGCCCTAATTATTGCATCTCTTCAAGCCATTAGAACTAGCTGCTATTTTCTTTCACAGCAATTATGGAATGTAGTAAATTCAATGATTTTCTTCACTGAAAGCAGTTTAAAGGGGTATAACCGAGCAGCTTTTGTAATTTCCTAGATTAAAATTTTCATCAGGTGTTCTCTCAGGGATTTTCAAAATCGCAATTCAGGACACATTCCTTTATAGACTAGCATCTCGATTATCAGGGAATCGCTTAAATCATCTTTACACATGACGACAATTTAATCCTTTACGATTTAAAATATTTATGCAATTTTTTTGCACTTGTAAAGGTCAAAGCAATAAAAACGCAGTAAGAACAGACAATAATTTTTCTGGCGAAAAAGACGCTATTATATTGTTTGAGTATAACAAAGTAATTTACGTAAAAGTACAACTTACTAAATTGTAAATATTGTATCTTAAAGTTATCGTTGCCGTTGCTTTTGCTGCAAGGAGTTGTATGATATATTTCTGTTATCAGGTAGATACATCGCGAACAAGAAGTAAACAATTTTATTTATTTTTAGTAAATGTAAAGCAAGGAAACGGAAATAATCAGTCAGTCAGTTAATATTTTATTTATTTTGTTATTTTCCGCAACAGACCGAGGTATTTAAGAGGTAAAGCCACCTAGATCCGATAGAAAACTATCTACGTGCGTTATACTCTGAAATTTTAGTATCCTCAGAAAATGCGGCTTGTATTTATCATTAATTTAATTCAATTAATTAATTTAAATTAATGATAAATACAAGCCGCACTATATCGGATGGTGTAAAGTCTTCGGATAACGCTTGCGAAGCTACACATAGCTGGATTACGGAAACTTAATTTAATTCTGAAACGGAAGTATCATAACCGGGAACGGGTCGTTATGGATTATTTCTAATAGGTGCACTTTTTACTTAACGACTACGGTACGATACCTATACTTATATATAAAACAATATTCTGCAATCAGTAAATCTAAAGTAGCAATTTGTTAAGATAATGTAAACGTATATTTAATACTTCGATGCTTGATAAGCTTCTCATCATCTATTTTGGTGGATAAAAATTGCAAACTTCAGTGGAGTGCTCATATGGGTACGTTAGCTGAAAAACTTAGCTCGGCTGCTTACGCAGTTAGGAAAATAAAGTTATTATTATAAAAACAAAAACCCGACTGCTTAGAAGTTATGAACTGGAAAGAGAAAAACAAGGATCACTATATCTGTATAAAATTCTAAATACTTTATGGTGCTGCAAACAGGGACAAAATACTTTAACCAGCGGAGAAAGAAAGATCTACCAAAACTACTTTTGTCCCCGCCTACAGCACTATAAAGTATTTAGAATTTTATACAGATATAGTGATCCTTGTTTATCTCCTTTCAGTTCATAACTTCTAAGCAGTCGGGTTTTTTGTTTTTATAATAATAATTTTATTTGAGACTTTTTAGTTTTAGTTTATGGTCTAGAAATGAGACGGTACACTTAGTACACTTTTTGCCATTTTTTGTTAAAAAACTAATATGAACATGATATGATGTTTATATTTTTGAAATGGTCTTTTTACGACCTTTCAATTGGTACCCATATTGCTAAGATAAGAGAAAAAAATACACACATCCTCCCCTTTTTCCCCCATTTACAGCCACCATTTTGAAAATTTATATAGCCTATGTCACTACAACAATTTTGACAAATTCAACGTCAACGTCAAAATACCTCACATGTCAAAATCCGTTCTGCCGTTTAGGCTGTAGCGCGTGCCGAAGAAATGGACATACATACATACATACGCTCGAAAAACATAACCCTCCTTCTGACGCAGTCGGGTAATAAGGCAACTTACCCATGTCGAAACATCTAGGCTTAGTTACTTTGCCTATTTCCATACTGTTATTACACACTATATTTAAATTACAAAAAAGCGAGCTATGTGCCAAATATAATCTAAATTCCCGAGATTCACTTCGTGAAATATCCAAACAAATAGGCATACTCACAGTCATTTATTCTTTGTATATGTGTTATATAGTAATTTAGTCTTTGTTAAACAAAATCTCAGCCATTATAAACAGAAAATTGATACCAACACCGAATCTCTAGAAATAGTCATAAATTAGTTTCCCTGGTACTGTGCTTGAGCAGAGTGCAACAATCATTTGTGGGACTGAGTATACGATTTTATAATCTCATCCCAAAGGAAGTACCTTCTGGAATTGCCTTTACAAAAGTTTAAAAAATGTATTTAATCCATTTACTAAGTAAAGGTTACTATAAAATTAATGATTTTAATAACGACAAAGATATTTGGAAGCAATCAGCAGTTCTTTCTACACACAAGACAGGATAACCAAAATTGTAATTTTTAGAATACAAATTGTAACATTGATTTTTAAAAAGAGCAACTGCTGAGTTTCTTGCCGGTTCTACTCCGCAGGATCTGCCTTCCGAACCGATGGTAGAGTCACTACGTACTGACAGACTTGAGGTTTCAAAAGTGCGTGTAAAAATGCCTACTTGAAAGAAATGATTTTGAAATTGAATTGAAGGTCTGAGGATCAATTCTCAATAGTTTTGTCATACTAGTAATTTTTATCATACTTATTACATTGACTGGCCTATAATCTCCGATAGCTGATACCCTTCAATCATAGCTTAAGTTGGTAGAAGCAACCCTGATGGTTTGGTAAGTAGAAAACCATCGTCATTAAAGTAACATTTTGCTTAAGTACATCATTTTACATTTTACAGAAAGTGAAAAAAATATATATTTTATGTTATAAGATTATTATATTATTGACATTAATGCTTTTGCCGATTTGGTGATAGAGACAACAAAATATAGTCAAACATGACGTTTAAAAAGTGCTTGAAGACTAAGCTTACTTGAAATAAATTTGAATTTAATTACAAGTCGTTGTCGTGTCGTGCCTCCAGTGTAAGCTCCTATGAAGTAATAACGGTCGGGTTTATTACAACCGCGACAACTCTTTGACAGCATTAACGTGCCGATAATATTCATTTGGCATTAATACGTTTTACAGAACCCCGTGTAAAATGTGCTGATCTTTTATCATTAAGAAAGTTGACTGAAATTGTGTATGCACAATTTGTTATGTCGGAGTTTATTAATTTTTTTCAGTTTAGTATTTACTGTATAACTGAACGTAGCTGTAGGTTTAAAAGTTTAAATTTTTGACGGCGGTATACGCGGTGGATTTATAAGGCGGAGGCCCCGGGTTCGATTCCCGACAGGGCCGATTAAGATTTTCTGAATTGGTCCAGGTCTACCTGGTGGGAGCGACACAGACGTACGGCCAAGCGATTTAGCTTTCCAGTACGATGTCGTGTAGAAACCGAAGCAGCGTGGATATTATCATACTCCTAATAAGGTAGCCCGCTTCCATCTTAGATTGCATCATCACTTACCGTCAGATGTGACGGCAGTCAAGGGCTAACTTGTAGTGGATAATAAAAAAGATAAAAATAAAAGATATAGTAGTTCAGCATATTTGTGACCTCAATACATTTTTAAAGTTACATTCATAGTAGGTAGAGCGGGATTACAAAAACAAAAAATATCCAATATTAATAAATCTTTGAATTATTAATGATCTTTTTTATTATTAAAACCTTTTAATATCTTTTAATTATTTAAAACCTTTTAATATTTTAATCTCTTTGGGCGCAGTATAAGGTAAAATAATTTGTTATAGCATAAATATAGCTGTTTAAAACTTTTGTTAAAAAAATAAATACATGTAATAATTTTATTGACATATTAAGCCCAAGCCAGACTATTGAAATAACAATGTCCCAAAATGCACAAAAAATCTCGTGTTTATTTGTATCTGGTGACTTTGCTGTTGTTGTTGTGATAAATAACACGTCACGCATCCGTTTCACGCGTCGGCGGCCATGTTTGTTTTATGAGGCAACGGGAAATGTTGTTCGCAGGTACACGGGTGTGTTTCGGACTATATTCCGCTTTTGACAGGTTGCTGTAGTATAGTGACTGGTTGTAACTAACAAACCTTGTATAGTTATTCGACTTATAACTTATAGGATCTAGTTATGAATGTAGTAGTAAGGAACGCCGTCTACTGCCTGGTTGGTATATTGGTTAGCCTATAAGATTAGAAGGTTACAGAGCTTTTTTCTTCTAATTTTTAGTAAAAATTCTCAGTCTGGAGTTGGTATATTCGTGGTTTTACAACGCACTGCCTCAAAGAGCACGTTCCTTCCGGATATCATTAACATCTAATAGTGATTGTCACAGAAAAAAAAAAAGACGTGTGGCACTCGGAGACTGCCGCGGTAAAGCTATTGCATAGCATTTTTTATCAACTTATGTTTACCTACCGATGTCATCGGGACCGTGGCCGAGTGGTTAGGCGCTCTAAGTGCCCGGATTGCCAGAGAGACGCGGGTTCGAATCCCGTCAGTTCCGCAATTTTTTTTTTAAGCGTGATATTTCAAAAAGTCATTAATTTTTTTTTACAAGCGTGATATTTGAAAAAGAAATAGATGGAAAAAGTATTTTTTTAAGCGTGATATTATAAAACTCATTAATTTAAAAAAAATACATTTTGCAAATATCATGCTTGAAAAAATAAAAAAAATAGTTGCGGAGCCAACGGGATTTGAACCCGTGTCTCTCTGGCAATCTGGGCACTTAGATCGCCTTACCGCTAAGCCACGTTCCCCGATGACGTCGTTGCCGAAATTGTGCTTTTGATATTATGTTTTTGATACTCAGGGGGTGTTAGGTTTTTTCGCTCCACGCTCAAGGCCCGCGATAAATGCTATACAATAGCTTAAAAATACAGTTCAAACATAATTTTATGTTCTCCTATGCACTTTGGAGCGGCGTGGTCAGTCTAAGCTCCCCTCCCATAAGACCCTCTCTTATAATAAGGAGATCTTGTCCCAGTAATGTACTGCAGTAGGCTAGTAATGATGAAGAGTACGAAGATAACGCAAACACGTCTTGTAAACTAAAGTAACGACTGCACCGCACAAAACCATTATTTAGTGAGACGTGTGACATCGAAACCAGTTTACCGAAAATCCTACGTCTTAGCAACTTCTTATAGGATACCTATCTATAAACAATAGTTACAAGTAATTACAGCTTGCGGTGTTTCACTCGCGTTGATCCCTTTCTTGTGGTAATATTGGAATAAAAGTAGCCTATTTGCTAAACTAGACAATAATCTATGTCATCCTGATCAGTTAAAATTTTGAGCCGTGATTTAGTAACCATAAAAGTTAAAATATTGAAATCAAAGCCGTTCTTCATTTATTTTTTAAGTTGAGGTTTCCAATATTTTAATAGTTATCCTTCTATTTGAGATAAATACTTAATATAAATCTAACTACAAAGATCATGAAAATCGGTCCAGTCGTTCTCGAGTTATAATTGTTTACTAATTTAATTGTTTTGTAGATTTTACACTAGTATAGTTATGTCAAATATCAAGCCGTTATTTGTTCGATTTATTTAGTCGGATCCGATCTATTTCTGCGTTTACTTTCGGATAGTGAATTATGCGTTTCGAGCCGTTTGAGCCGCCGCTGTGAGCTTCAATCGAAATAAATTAACTTCGATGATTTCATTAGTTCGACAAATTAAACTTTCGGATTCAAGTTTATTGTTCGATTTAACTTTTTGAATGGGTTTTGGACCAATTGTGAGTATTGTACAAGCAAGAGCTTGAATATCATCTACACACCATCATTCTATAAAGCTGAGTTTCCCACCACATGTTTTTCTCATTATCATCACTATCAGCCGATGGACATCCTCTGCTAGACATAGACCTCTTCTATGGACTTTCAAACACCACGGCCTTGAGCCACCAGCTTCCAGCTCTCTACGATCCGCTAGTAACCGGTCGACCAACACTGTGTTTTCCGATGCGCGGCCGCTATTCTAGCACTTTACGACCTCAACAGCTATTGGTTCTTCGAACACCGTCCTTCGTCATTTCCGGAACCGATTTTGTTACAAACAATCTTTACACCACAGTGAAAATGGTACGCTGTTGAAAACGCTACATTTTTAAAGTACTTTTTCATTGCCACATTTATTTCTAAGGCTATTTTCTAGTTTACATGGAGTTTTTACTTCTTATTTCATATTTTGTTAAACGACGAAAAAAAACGGAGGAGGTATTTTTCGACACGCATAATTTTTTTTTAAGTATGACCACGCATAACTTTTTACAGAGTTGTCCAATTTTGATAATTCTTTTTTTATTAGAAAGGGCACACTTCCAATATAGACCCAGAGTCATCATGTTAGGATCTGATGATGATATCCTGGGAAAATTGAAGGAAGTTTTGAGTCGGTTCTATTTTTTGTTTAAAAATTTTTTCCTAAAGTCAAACTAATAAATTCACGACATAATCGACTTTACAAGTTTGAAGACATTTCAGCAATTGGTAAAATTAAGATCTCACAAATGAATACAATTGAATGAAACAGAAGACTCAAATCACTTTATAAGTTGTCGGTGAATCATCATTGCCATTAGATGAGGTTGCAATCAAGTTATTACCAAATGAAAATGAATCAAAATGGTGGTCAGATGAAAGCTCTTGAATTCCATTAAATTGGGAGCCTTCCAAGGGGCTCTCGAGTTATTTCAATTAATATTTCCACCTTGTGCTGGAGTTTAACTCTACATTTTTAATTAGCGACAGACAAAAGAGTTGGAAAGTAATTAAGGGAAAATAAATAACTCTTAGCGTCCCTCGCTTGTTACTGTTTTAATATTTCCATTCAACGGAAAATCCGATGTTATTTCCTTATTAATAAAAGCATATTAATATTTAACGCCGAGGATCGCTCGACCCAGTTTGTTTGAGTTACTTTCGAGAGGATTTTTGTGAGAGTATATACACAATAAAACTGAGAACATCATCATATTAATTAACTTTATCGCACAAAAATTTACTGTACAATTTTCTGTTAAAAATAACTTTTCGCTTAACTATCAATTAATTGACAGTATGACGACTTTATTTTGTATTAACAACCAATGTTAACTCAATTTGGTAATGGTATAATTTAACCAAATTTGGCTTACTACTCTACTTCGAGTCTCGAAATTCACTAAGCCTCACTAAGCCATCAATTCCGGTCACTAAGAATCGTTACCCAAGAGATGAAAATGATTGCGATCCAAGTTTATAGACGCACTACATTATAGGATGGCGAGCTTATTTTGTATCATCTCAATATCCCCTGAAAGATACGAGGCCAGTTTGTATTAAAAAAATTAAAAATTTGTGTACTCCAAGAAGTCTTAGTTTACAAGCGCTTTTAAAACATCATGTTAGCCTATTTGTAGTGACTCTACCACAGGCTTGAGAGGCAGATTGAATGTGATTTTATGTAATAGGCTAAAAAGTAAGATAAGTAAAAACAAAAAAGTCATTTTAAAATACAAAAAGCATTGAAACGAGAATATTTTATTCTTAAACGTCGGTAAAAAATAAATTCTCAATTGTTATACAGGGCGAGGTTATCTGTCCGCAAATAGAGATGTCTCAAGAAAATCCTTAGCAGAATAGAATAGAATAGAATTTGTAGAAAAATCTCATCTGAGGCGATGTGATCTGGGGCGGAACAATTGTCCTTCATTGGAATCTGTGTTTGACATCACTACTGACAGGGTTGCCAACTTCTGTATTCGTAAAATAAACAGAATATTAACTGTATATTATATACTGTTAAAATTTAACTATTTTATGCTTTTATTTATAATAGAAATCTTATATCCTTGTCTGTATGGTGCATTTTTTATGATTTTATAGTAATTAATTATATTGATTATATTTCTGGTAATAACTCAAAAGTTAAATATTATGATTTAACATTAGATTGTACTTATTTCCTGTAGCGCAAGTTGCATAAACCTTAATTTATATAACTACTTTGATGTCATGGTTCTGGATCCTATGCTCAAATGTTGTTAGTTCCAACTCTACCAGCCGTACCGCTTACGGTAAACGGTTTTATGTAACTTGCGGTGCTATACCAAAATAATGTGTGTGCGCTATACATTATAGCTACTTAAATAAAGCACTTATCATATAAATAATATTTATTGAAATCGCACAGTATATTTCAAAAAAATATTTATATAATATTTAAGTTTAAACAAATTAGATTACAAAATAATTTCAACTGAACAATAAGTGCTTGCCAATTAAAAAAAAATTATATACTTATTAAGTCCTCGCTCGCTAAACCGTATCGTCAATAAATATTTTCATTACGTAACCACAAAAAATAATATTGTAAGGTTTTAACGAAATATTTTTACTCATTGATATATTGTCTCATCACGTTATCAAGCTCACTGAAAACCAAATTCTCTATACTTCTACGGGCTCTAAGTTAGTTTCATATTATAACCACTGCAGGCAACCCTAAGCATTAGATATCAACAGCAGGTGAGCTCTTATTGCTCTTACAACAAAGGCTATTTCAGGTCGCTGTACTTTCACCACAATGATCGTAGGGAAACCTTTAGTAATCTTACAGTAGTTACATTTTGAATTAATAAAGAAAAATAAAAATATTATTTTAAAACAAGTATCTTTTATTTTATTGTCAAAAATATACGAAAAATATTATATTTATAAAAGAAAAAAATTTAATTATATTAACATCATTGGCAGCATCATATAAATCAGTTGTTTAATTTTGAATAAGCCTGTTTTCTTTTATTTATAGAAAAACAGTTCTTGTTTGCCCACGATGTGATGATTTGATGAAACGATAAAAAAACCCCCAAAAACTGTGTACCTTTGTAGGAATCTTAGGAGATCGTTGATATGAAGAGTAAACTTGACAACAAGTTTGGGAGCTTTCCTTGGGAAATGTAGGAGAAACGTTGTCGAATGACTCCCGTGACAACACTGATAGAAATAAAAGTCCTTTTAAATAGTGAGAAACTAACAATCTTCCGGTGATTATTCAGGCGGTCATGAATATTTAATTGAACGGTACGTTTGCTAATCTGTGCGTTATCGAGTGTTACGTAGGTTTGGTATTGTGCGGTATTGTGTGGCGAATAATTGCAAATCCACCGCATGTTCGAGAACATTCACCCGCCGCTGCTGACCATTGCGCGCTACGTGCGCGTGCCTTATACCGGCTGCATGTGTCGAGGCGCAATGTGTGCGTGTTATTATGCCTGTTTCATATCGCTAATTTCCGGTAAAAGTACAATATATATTTTCTTATATACGTATGATTTTATCGCGCCAGATACAGTCAAACTAAAGTTCTTCGGTGCCCAAGAAGCTAAAGTCTGGATTAACAAGGCATACATCACTCAACCTATTAACGACTCCTTATAGGGCCAGGCTTCCCACCTTGGGGGAATATAGAACTTAGACCCACTACTCTGCTCCAATGCGAGTTTATGGGCTTAGGGCGATAATGTTTAATTCGTTAACGATCATTATCAGATGTCGATTATACTACTCCGGGTTTGGAATTTTACTGAAAACTTTTTGAAAGAACTATGAATTATTCCACAATTGGTCTTAAGATTCGAACTCAGTACTGCATGATCTAAAACCACTTGGGCTAACCATTAGATCAACAAGGCTGTCAAAGTAATAGAAGGATATTTATCCGGTCCATGTTTCTAATATTTTAGAGTAAATCAGATTTTTCTTTGTGTCGCTTTCCCAAGACGTGATGACATTGTTTTCGCGATTTTCATTTTGTTTTGTTCCCCACAGTACGTACATTAGTTGATGAAAAAAAAACTGAATCTGTATTCAACTGTAACCACATTGTTCCCACAACAAAGGTATCGCTTCTATAGAAACTACGGCATAGAAATAATAACTTTTACTTTTCCATCTAAAACTGTTACAGGTCGTGTCACATGGAGATCTTTAAAAATACCTACAACAATATTAATCTACTGCACTAAATCGCATTACAGTTTTAGTGTATCTAAATTCATTTTTTAAATCACAATTTTGTTTGCATCATAAACAAATATGGAAACGGGTTAACTTGTTAGGATCAAAATTCAGACCCCATTAGGTTTCTGTATGATATCGTACCGTAATGCGAAATCGCTTGGTGGTCAGCAGGGTGGTAACTAGCCTCGGCTAAAGCCTCTCACCATCCAGACCAGGATCAACTAAGAAATTCTCATACGGCCACGCCGGCAATCGAACCCAGGACCTCCGTCTTATAAATCCACTGCGCATACTACTGTGCCACGGAGGCCGTCAATAAGACATCTATGGCCTGTGCTTAATTGTCTGATAACATTTTTTTTGATAAATAAGTAATCAACTTTTCATAGTTTTGATTTGGCTTGTAATGATAACATTTGAATCTTTAACAATAATCAGACGTTAGTCACATTGACTGAGATGGACAGGAAACAAAGTCATAGGCTTAACACTAACGTCCAATTTCTCAGCTCTAGATTAATACTTAATCATTTTTATTGATAATTTTTTCTATAGTCTGACATAGGTGTCGAACCAAGCACTCGTGATTTAAAGTCGCATACGGTAGTCTTAATGATAATACATAATTATATTTTGAAAGCAAAGATTGTAATTGTAAGATGAAACGACAAAGACAAAGGAACCCGCCGAAACTAAGTTATAAAGCTAATAGAAAAATCTCAAAGTCAATTGTCAACAGCGGGTGCGAGCAAATATGGGAGACAACTCTAAATTCTCTCCCTGTGTGCTTCGAGGAAATTTGATTTGTCCGCCAACTAAATAAATCCAGAGAAACTCGCGGCGGAAATGTTCCGAATAGCACAGTGCGGACTTTATGTCTCATGATAATTTGTCTTGTGGCTAGTCTGTTGCTTGACATGAGATGTTGTTAATTAATTTCCACTATTTTGTTTTAAGTTTTATTGTGATGTCTTTTCCGAAATAAATTTTCTTTCATTCATCGTACCAAAGATCCGATAGTTAGCTAATGAGGTCATAATATCAGGTAAGGAAATATTGAGCTGATCTTTTTTTCTAAAAAATTCGCGGTGCGGTCGGATAGTAAGTCAAATTACCCTGTGTTTTAATATCGTGTTGTTCCATTTTTTTTTCACTCATTTATTTATTTACAATTATTTTTAAAATTTTTAACAATGCTTATAAAATTATAAAAAAAAACACTATTAAAAATTTATAAAAAAATTCATTCTGCCTGCTGTGGGGCCCGGGGGTCCAAGCAACCGGTGGTCAGGGCTCCAAATATTATTACAGCATTACGATTATCACAGAGTCAAAATGTTTAATCTAAGCCCGACTTTGTTAACCCGAATTAAACTTGCAGTAGTTCGATGGCCCAATTTCTATAACGAAAACGAGCTGATCTTGTAGTGGTATGATTTATATAATTTTTTTTTTAGATTTATATTTGTATACGCTGACAGTTATTGTGACGAATAAGACATTAAGTCTTGCTTGCTGCTGCGAGTGTGAGCAACCACTAGGTACGCGGCAAAAATGTTCAGAATAATAGAAATAATGCCAGTTATTGTTTTACTCCGGGCGAGGATTTGCCAAATTGGCGCGTTTTTATTCCCTTGTTCTTCAATCTTTTTGGCATTTTCGTTTGTCGTAACAATTTCGAACTCAGCTTTATTTAATGGCTGAAACTGCGTTACACGAAACAAAAAAAAACAGATTATGTATCTGTATATGATACAGATAATTTATGAATTATGTTTATTTTTATGGCAATACATAAATACGTAACACTTGAAGTGTTTTGAATTGCATTTTTAAAATAAGTGATAGGGGAAATTGACATAAAATTGACTATGGATATTGTGTCAATCTACGCTGATATATCTGAAAACAAATGGCGCAACGGCAATACAAACCCGGACATGATAGTTAGTACATCCTCAATAAATCACCCACCATCAGTACATCCCGTCAGCGTCCACGGACGCGCACCTGCGTCCGTCAGAGCCTGTGTCCGTCACTGTCTGCGTCCAGACTGATAAATCTCGCAGACGCAGTAAGCCCGTGTCTGCTATACGTACTAGTTACCTAGTTTGTCACTGGCCTCAAATTCCCCGGACGCTTTGTTTGTTTGGCGAGTGAACACTGGCAGGAACTACTTCATCAAATGGATTTGTTTATTTACACTTTAAAATCTCGATAACTTCACTTTAAAAACCTGAGCTGAATATGAAAGAATTTAATCCCTTGAATTATTTTCGTAAATCGGTTTTAACTTCATACTTTGGTTTACGGAGACGATGTGACTGATGTAGTTTTTGGGTCGAATTAAATAAGTTTCGGCACCATGGCCCATGATCTTGGTTGAAATCTGCGTTCTGCAATCTGCGACTGTGCAGGGGTTAAATATATTTGTAGAAGTTATATATGGTTATGAGACCGTCCGTGAGTTAAAAGTTCTCTCTGAGTTAAGCGATAGGCGTGGGACGTGTAAGCAGAGGCCCTAATCAGTAGTGGTGAGGAGGTAAACAAATTAGCAAATTATAACTTCCAAAATGACTCGAGCTGGGTATACAATATCTGAGTTCAATAGCAAGTCTATACAACATAGAAAATATCTTTAACTGTTTGCTCTTTTAAATACTTAAACAATCGTGACTCAACGTGCACCCAACAAGTCAAGAGGTGTTACAAAGTAACAAACTTTGTAGTAAAAGTAAAAGAACAATGAAACAAACTACAAAGCAACAGAAAAACTGACCCAGATAAGATACCTCGTGTAGAGAGTGCTTAATTAATGATAAAATGAACTTGTAGAGTAAAGATTAGGATATAATCGGCTCAGATATCTTTAAAGTACAAGAGTGGAGAAAAATAATACATTAAGAGCACGAAGTTGAAAGTGCTTACGAAGACACGCGAGCTGAAGCGGAGTTAAGTATCAAATAAATAAGGCTATAACAGAAAACTTTAGAAATAAACGAAGTAGTTTCAAGATAGATGAGACAATGGCCCTTCCGAAGTGTACTTACCCCCGCGATAATATTGAAACAATTCAATAAATCTGAGCGAGAGTAGCGCAAGAGATTGCTAATAGATTAATCCAATCAACCGAGAAGCCGTAAAGCGTCCAACAAAAATTCTATCGACGTCCGCCTCGCCGGTCGCCTGCCCTCGACAAATAGGGTGCGTTAAGCCGACTTTACATCTGCCAATTTTTATATCCAGTCTTGATAGAGTACCTACGAACTTTTCCATTATTTATGTTTGTATTGAGTACATTTTCAAACTACACGTTGTCTTAGATTGATTTTTATACAATTTCCTGTAAATGATTACAATAAATAATATATTTACGATAATGTAAATTCGTAAAAATTTGAATTTACATAAAGCTTCGTTTACATATTTATAACCGACTTAAAAAAAATTAGACTCTTAATTCTATGCGCATTTTTTAAATTGGTTATTACGTTATATACGTTTTTTTGCCAATAAATATCAGACTTACACTTCATTCAACGCCTTCAAACCAATCGTCGATAGCTAGTAAAAAGTAGGATTTTGCTTTTTAATGTTATGGATATTTTAGGTCGGTTGATAGTTTGTAAAAATATTCTAATAAAGACATACAGAAGTTGTGTTTAAAAGAACTTACATTTATACAAGTTATTCCGAATTTTTGTAAACTACGTTAACAAGGGGAAGGGAGTTAGCAAACAGGGCATGTTAGTCAGTAAGCAAAGGTTGAAAATTACCAATGCAATTATAGTACTTTTTATGCGTCTACCTGATGTTGAGTTATGGTAAATGTTATGCTCGTGATTATACAGAGATAAATAAATAAATATTAAATAAATATTATAGGACAATTACACACATCGCTATATAGCCCCAAAGTAAGCGTACTCGTAAGTAGCTTGTGTTATGGGTGCTATGATAACTGATGAATATTTTTATATATATTATACATAAATACTTAAAATATATAGATAAACACCCAGACACTGTAAAACATCCATCCTCATCACATAAACATTTTCCTAGGACGCAGAAGCAGGGTCACTACCTACTGCGCCACGGTCGTCGGCCGTCTTATCTTATAAGCTTGTGTTTTATTTATTTTCATCAATAACATTTCAATATGATGCGAGATTGGTAGAAAGCGGAATTCAACAATAACGTGTAAAGCGTACTTTAGATGCGTAGGAGAGTACCGATTTTTATCAGATCTCCATAAAATTGAGTATTAATGTTGGCTTGTATATCACCGGTTTTTTGTAATTTTCATGGCCCATTTGCGCTGTTGGCGTGCGAGGCTGGATTTTCCTCAAGGCTCGGGCTGAGCTCGTCGCGTAACATTTCGGCCCTCGCTCGGATTGGCTCACTGATACTCGAACGAGTATGTGACGCCAGACTATTACTTCAAACGTTCCTATTTTTTTATTCTTAAACTATACGTTCTGTGCTTAAACTGTTAACTACTTTTTTCGGTTTGCTAGTAAATTGAGCAAATACTTCTCTTTTTAAAGCTTTCTCGTAAACCTACAAGCAATCTAATGAGTGGGAATAAATACTATATTAAGGCAATATGTACAATCTTAATTATTAGCCTAGCTATTTACTTGTGTAAAATTTGTCATAGCTTTTCTTTAATCGTACTATTTAACGAAATAAACAGATAGTCCATTCGATGCTAAGTGTTTTCCACTTTTATCGCCTATAACTAAACAATATTTTTTTCAGCATATTTGCTACTATGTCTACTTACATCATCGAATAACAGAAATTAATCTTCAATTTTTTTTTACTCGACATCTAGATATAAAAAGTAATAACTATATTCGTGTCCGAATTGAACACTACCTACATAATAATTTAACAGTGCTGCATTGACGAAACGACCTATTATCGTATAATGGTGTAAAGATTTAAAATATTTAATTAAGCAATTCATCTTTAATCACTGACTTAGAGCTAACTAAAGCTATTTAATCTTCACTCTCTAAAAGCTATTGACTACACAGATGAACCGTCCAAATGCTCCCTAACGAGACGATTAACAAAAATGTATTCAAGAGAAATTAAAATTTCCCCTCAGATGATGGAGCTGTCGTTGAGGGATGGTCCTCTCCCTCCGTCCCTCCGTCCCATACATCACGAGGGACAAAGGACAATGAGCACAATTGTAAATCGGAACAAATGGCGCGTAAAGATAATTACGATTTTACTTACTGAGTTGCTGTAAGGGTCCGCCTGTGTGTTGGAGCGACCTTCGGATCGAGAGCGGAGTTGGATTCGAATACGTTCAATCGAGCGTGACGTGCAGTTAGATACGCCACGCATAGACTATTCAACTATCGTAATTATGTAACGAATTTATTAAATAGCCCGCTAGCTTGCGTTCGAGCTGCATAGGGATTAACATCCCTTCTGTTGATGAAAGAAGATACGCCTAATGTAACCAGAATACGACTACTAGTAATTAGTTTAGTTTTAGATATTTTGTTATATTTTTGCCAATTAACCATAGAGTATAGAAAAGCGTATATAAAAAGTAATTTGTTTTTTTTTTTATCGACTACAAGTTGGCTACTATCACACCTGATGTTAAGTGATGATGCAATCTAAGATGGAAGCGGGCTAACTTGTTTGGGGTAGGATGAAATCCACACCCCTACCGGTTACTACACGACATCGCACCGGAACGCTAAATCGCTTGGCGGTACGTCTTTGTCGGTAGGGTGGTAACTAGCCACGGCGAAAGCCTGCCACCAGCCAGACCAAGACAAATTAGGAAAAATCTTAATCTGCCTCGCCGGGAATCGAACCCAGTACCTTCGTCTTATAAATCCACCGCACATACCACTGCGCCACGGAGGTCGTCAAAAGTTGTTGTTGTTTATTCATTTTTTATCATAAACTTTAGTAAATTAACGAAATCTCAGTTCGAAGAAAGTATTTCGAGTTTAACATAACGCAGAACAACTCTCCATAATTCCATTTCCACTTTCAATATTCTTTTATTCAATATTTTAAATATTAATTTATTTATATCTAAATATAGGCAGATCCGCGACTCCGTCCGTACGACTGTTTTTTTTTATAAATGCAGTCTCATTGAAGTAAAGAGTAGATGTTTTATTTAATTTGATTTAGATGTCAGCATAACAGGCAGACAAAATATTATAATATTAAAAAATATACATTTTGTGCTCTACAAGTGCAATTTTTCTTTTCTAGCCTTAACACGATTTTTAATTACTTGCCTCTAACTAGAAAATGTATGTCATGCAAAATAATAGCAACACAGCAAAGAGGATAGAAACGGGATGTTTTCACTTTATATAATAAATGAAGACATGTGTTCGAAATATATTATTTTCCATACAATTATAACAAGCGCACCGCACTTCGCTGCAGCTTTCGAACTTATTCGCGCATGACAGAACCGCGGGCTTCGTAGCTTCACGCAAAATTATAAATGTGCGATTGTTAACTGGAAAATACACCTTAGTGCGCGGAAACAGAGACTAGTAGAACTGCAATTGTATTTGTTTCCGCTGTCACAGGTGGTACGGCAGTAATGTATGGTCCCAGTTAAGAGATTAAGATTGTGACATTGTGTTAAATTAAAAAAGTGTGGTATTTTGTATGTATTCTGATTTAGCAACCATAGTACTTACAAAAAAATATACTTTTCTAGTGACAAGAAGTATGAATTCTTCTTTTCACTAAAAATTTATATTGTATAGCCTATAACTTTTAGCTATGCACCAATAAAATTATAATTTCTACTCAGTGGATTATATTTTTTATAAGATAAATATTATTTATCTCATTATATTACTATCATGTTGAGTGATCAAATAATATTATGTAAATGCTAAAGGAGGATTGTTTCATCGACAAGTTTGCACTTCAAAGTTAAACAAATAGTTTGAATGATAAATACTATGACCATGTATAGTTGAGCTGAATGACAGAAAACAATTGAATCATCTCTAGCCTACGACAGAAACGGACAGAAGTTATACTTGTCCGCGCTCGCAAAATTATCACGGCCCGGTTCACGTTTTCTCTGATAATGGCTCCGCCAATGCTAATATTTATGTAACAAATTACTATATTCATTGAACGTATAAAGGTTCCAGTTTTCAGCCTATTTGGTATTTATTATCATTATTCATTAAATTAAAATTAGTGCTTGTAAACTCTTTATTTCGTTACTATATTGAAATCAGAAACAATTTATACAAGGAACTAGCGACCTGCCCCGGCTTCGCACGGCTGCAATGCTGATACTAAAGTATATTAAAAAAGCACGCTCTGCGCGACCCTCAACCGCTCGCTATGTCTCTGCATTTTGAATCTTATATATCTTAAAAAATATTCACTTAAATTACTTGCTGTAAAGGGTGTGATCTATATTGAATGCACAAAGTATTTAAGATACTTAAATGAATAAGGATTAATACAGTATTGCTTAAAATCGCTTCGTAAATAAACCATTAATTTTGGCTGAAAGTAAAAGATAAAAAATGGTTATTATGTGTTATCCATAAGAGATAGACATAGGTATGCCATCACGGAATACCTTTTGAAGGTGTGCATTTATATTTTGCATGTATTATACACATAAGCCTCCCTGTTGAGTCACTCTATCAGATAAAAAGAAACGCATGAAAATCGGTTGCGTAGTTTTCAAAATTAAAGCATACATCCGGACAAACAAAAAACCGACTTTGTTTTATACTATGTAATGATTCTGCATGATTCTCTAACGAAATGATTTTTTGTTGAATTTACAGTTCAAGCATTGCAAAATGTAGTAATTAGTATGGTAAGACATTTATTTATAACAAATTATTTGGTATGATTAAAGATAGCGTTGAACCTTCAAATGCCATTTCGTGTCTGACAGCAGAAAGTCGCGGAGAAACGACGCCAGTAGTTGCTATCTAGTTGACTACGAACTGGTATCCTAATTCTAAATTTCATCAAATAATCCGCTATATCTTGTGCCTCGGAGCAGTAGAACACCGGAGCTAGCGCTAAATTGTCAGCAGCAGCGGTGCTGGCGGCGGATCACGTCGACGCGTCTCTGCGCCGCGCGCTCCTGTACTATGATTTAGTGTTAGAGCTATTTGAGGTATAGCTCACTAGAGCTGAATCGTATCTCCTCGTGCGGTTAGTATTATTTAAAATAATATATTAGTATTAATTTAATAATAATACAATCTATGGATTGTATTTTTATACTAGATGGATTAGTCTGTGTATAGTAATAGATACAGTAATTCTTTTAGTTATAATTAAATCAATTATTAAAAAAAGCATAATTTACGATGATAATCCACGGTTAATACACATGTAAAATATTTGTTTTAAATAAAAATTGTGCAGTCTTAATGCATGAAACATATGTCAGCTGGAGTAACAAAATAAAAAAACAGTAAGAACAAACACAGAAATCTGCTAGCTTAATTTTCTAATTTAAATTAACTGCTACAGTCTGAATTAAAAATATTCAAACTGTTATAACTTAATCAGCCACAAAGTTAAAACGAAATGAAAAAACGTGTTCATAACTTTCCGCCGACCGAATAATTATTTCAAAAGTTCGGCGTCCGCAATAAAAACCACCATTAAAACTATTAAAAAGTTTATTTCAAGAAACGAAAACTTATTCGAAACTTACTCCTAACTTGCTCCGTGGGAACCGCACTGTGCACAACCGAGTTGGACGCGAGAACTTACGCTTTTGGATTCTCAAAGAAAATATTACTTAACATTAAGTAATTTCCAGCTTTCTACTGAGAAATGTTGGAAAAGGAATTCAGAAAAATGCGCTGAAATTTTTGGCACCTACCTATAAGCACACAATAGCGACTTTTGCCAGCACTTTCTGCAAATATTTAGAAAAGAGTCTCACACTTTAATAAATAAAAAGTAAGGTTGGATTTTCTTCGAAAGTACCCACTAACTAAAATAAAAACATAGATGAATTTTTGTATATTTTACATAAGAAGTTTAAAAAGATCCATATCATAATAATTGCAATCAAGTATTCACCTAAAAACACAAGTTTAAGTTTTTTTTTTTAAAAAACTACTAATATTTTTCAATTACCGTCTTACTGAGCCAGAAGTATGTGCCGAGAACGGTTTCTATTGTTGTTCAACGGGTAACGATCGAATCCAAAACTCTTGAATTTGAGTATGGCCATAATATATCACACAAGTGTGTGGAATGCTAATCTATACAAATAAATAAAGTTTAAGTGCCTGTAATTTCAAATAACAGCTTTTCAATAAGTGCATATTATAGATGTATATACATACATCAGAAAAGCAATTCTTGTCCATCTGTTAGTATGTTAGTTCCAGCTAAGATCCGAAACGGCCTCAGAAATTATAACAGGTATGTTTACACTTAGAATTATTTTATTTTACAAAATTTCTTCAATTTAATTTTTTCGAATTGAAAAATATCAGAAACCATCTAGGTATTTTGACCAATCGGAACTAAAAAAATTAAATTAGATAAATCCCAATACGTTTTCGTTCCGATTGGTCAAAATACCTAGATGGATTCTGATACTTTGAAATTAGTATCGCGGAACGCTTGGGTAATCCTTCATACATAAGAAGATGAGAATGTCCACTAGTTTAAAATAATATTGATAAGTAAAATACTTTACGAAAAACGAAGTTTTGAACACAAAGACAAAGATTGAACATAATTCAAATAATAATGCAAGCTGCATTTTATTATTCATGAAAGCTTCATCGAATATTTTCAGCAGGTACTCGCACAGCACTGGAGCGGTGCGCACACAATGCGATACATTGTTCCGCACCTCACATGCAAGCTTTTAGCTAAATAACTGCGTTTAACCACAATAACATCGCTTCTTACAATTATAACTGTATTGCAGAACTAGGTCAGCGGGCTGAAACAAAGCTTGAAAAATCCCGGTAGGAAAATAAATGCGAAATTTTAAATTATGCAACGGTGTTCGCGTTAAGCCTCGTATCCATTTGTGCCACAACTCAAATTGTGTGATACGCCTCTTTCTAATATATAAACGTTTATTTTGTTCGAAGATATTTAAGATCAAAAGGCAGTGAATAGGTAAAATATACAGTTATAATAACGTTTTCTTAGTGTATAAAACATAAATGATTGATTGATTGAAGTACTTTTGAAACGTCAGGTTAGACTGTTTATGGTTACTCGATAACTTAACTATGAAATATGAAATAAGTTGAGTGTTGAAATAAGATATGCGTAGATATTTCATTGCAACATAACATAATCTAGGTGTTTCTCATATAATTATTATGATAACTAAGTACAAAGAGAGTTGTGAAACTCAACACTATGCAATTTTAGTTATTTTGAATATAGTTGTTTGTGATGGAAAATGTAAAAAAAGAAAATTGCCAACAGGTAAATATCCAACGATTCAATATAAAAAAACATGCATTTTTTTATAGACATCTGGCATCTATCATCGTTATTACCACACTATCAATGCCATTTAAAAGTCCAGAGCTGATCAAACAAACAAATACCTTTTAATGTTGGACTGGAGACACCGAAATAGAATTCAAAACGTGGCGTGCACAGTGGAGTCGTGGCTTTACAAGATACCGCGGATCGCAATTGCGGATTACTTAGCGAAATTACATTGCTTGTTTACAGTTTTTTTCGAAATAAGGATTTTAGTTTTTAAAACTCGTATAATAATTTAACATAGTAAGAACCAAAAATGCATAATTTAACGAGTTATTTATTATACTGTCGGCGATTTATTACTATGGTCTCCATTAAATAATTTTATAGTTTTTTGTCACTAACTTTTTTGGTTGTATGTATTAACAATCTATGTGTATATATTTCAAACCATTAAAAGAAAATAGTTCAGACTTACCCTTAGTTAAAGTTTAAGAAAACAAAAAAAATATCACAAAAAAACATATTTCCACAGTTGATTCAAAACGATAGTTTAGGTTACATATTAATTTATTTTACCGATTGCAATAAAAGAACTGTTCCTCGATGGACAGCGAGTATTTTTTTAACTAAATACTTGCCATCGCAGCAATGTTTCATATTCAAAATTTGACTAACAGCAATCATTCGAGCGGCGCTCTCGAAACGCAATAAAGATAAAAAAATATATTGTAACGATACGTCGCATATCTGTCAGCTTTTGATACAATGCAGCCCGAGTGCGCTTTAACAAATCTAAAGCTAGAAAATTTTGAAAAATTCCGAAAAATATTTTACACCCACGAGATATAACGCGAAGCATACGGGGAGCGATGACATTTTGAAAAATAATCGAAACAAAACTAAACACAGCGGCTAACTGGGTATCAAAGATAGGTTGCCAGCTGTTACGGCTTTGGCAGACCTGTAACAGGTTAACGTTTTTGCAGAACTAGTTTATCTTTTCACGAGTTTTATTCGTCAGTGGGCAATGTTTTGTTCTATCGAGTGACTCTAGATGTGATATGCTTGAGTTAGCTTAAGATTTTATGTTCTCTGAATTGATTTATACGAAACCAAACGTCATAAATTAACGTCTAAAGTGCAGCCTTAAATGACCGAACGCTTACTTTTGTAAAATAAGTACTTTATGTGACCGTTATTCTTAACTGGTCTCTATGCGTGCTCATACTGGCAGGCCATTGCTTGACACTTTGTCGGCATTAGTCGAGTATCTAGAAGCCACGCAAGACCGCAACAGGACATAAGTTTATATCAAAAACATTTCTAAAGCTACCTACGTTAAAGTGATCAGCGCGTCGAATGGGAGAAAAAAATTGCTAAATGAAATTATCCGTTATACCCAAAAATATTTTTCCATCATAAATAGTGGTCACGAAAATTATATTATATTAAAAAAATATTATCAAAAAGCGTTTGGGAATGCGAAAGCAAATTCTAGTTTCAATAAAGCAACCCTTGAAAGCGGCCGCACGAGGGACGGATTACCGACCCTGCGGAGTTATTAAATTTGCCCTTCCACGTAATACGCTTAAGTATTTTGTTAATACTCCATATTACACAATGTTTCTTGGGCTCAGCAAATTTTGGAAACTAATTTGGGGATTTCCGTAGCGGCTCTCTTTTGAGGAGATTTTCTATTTACGAAATTTGTTTATTTTTATCAACCAACCTGCAGAAATGAGGAGATTCTTAATTTTCAGCTTTGGCATTTTTCGTGGTTTATTAATTTATTTTTAATTATTACGTATTGCACAGAAAGGTCGTAAGTTAGTTTGATAAAACTCTTTATTGATGCTGTAGTAATTTCTGGCAGTCAAGAAAGAATTAATAAAAAATCAAGGATTAACAAGACTTCGCCCGCCTAGTGAATAGTATTGCAATCTTCCAAAAACACCATTAATAAAAAAAATTTTAACAAAAAATAAAAACGCCTTCAAAACGCACTAAAAAGTAAAAAATAACTACGTCATTTACTTACTTTAATTTACTTAATCACATCTATGAAGTCGGTGCCATCCAAGTTTAGGTAACGTCTTTAAAGTAGAAAGCTCGGGTAACGTCTTTAAAGTAGAAACTCGGGAAAAAAAATATATACGGTCGAATTGAGAAACTCCTTTTTTTTTGAAGTCGTTTAAAAAAATATATCTACCATACTTACAAGAAAAATGGGTATAGCATGTTAAAACTCTCAAAAGATAGATATAATTATGCCATCGCGAATTTGTAGTCCTAACATAGAGAAACAACTTGTTTCCTTTATTCATTAAGCTCCCAAACAGCTTAAATTTCTCCGACTTTTCATCATATTTCTTCCGATTTACATAAAATCTTAAGAAATTATATACTTATACCTTCCTCAGAAACTACTCTATATACTCGTATTAATGAAAACTGTATGTCAGTTCCGTTTGGAAGTATTGGAGTTTATTGCGAACAGACAGACAGACGTAGCAGGGAACTTTGTCTTATAATATAGTTTTCAAATTATATACACGACACGACTACAGTTTTTTAAATGCTGAAATGTCTAGTAAAAAAGTAAAATACTTATACCCTTCTTTCTACTTATCCCTTACTTACCTACCGCTTTACATATTTTTATTAAATTCATTCTTCTACCATAATGGCTTTTCTATGAACAGTAAATTGTTGTAAATTTTCGCGTTCTACTGAATTAATTGTTAAATTGTGGAATGTCCTGCAATGTTAAACGCTGCATTTAACGCGCGCTAACCTAAAAACGTATTATTCTCCTCACCGGGGCGGACTCGAGTTTTGTAGGGCAGTTTTCTACGGGGCAACGTGAAAATGTTTATTTGTTAGAGAGATGCCTTAAATCGAAATCTCTCTCTGCCTCGATACATGACCATTTGGTCCGACACATTTTTGAACTAAGATAGAAATTATTTTAGTGTATGTGACTTTGACTAAGTCAATGCTATTTACTACTAAACTATTTGTAATGAACTTCCTCGAAAACCCTTAAAAAGAAAAGGTGTTTCTATTAATAAAGTTAGTCGCAAAACTGTATGTACCTACAGGCGGGAAACAGGCGGGAAAAGAGGCCACAATCTAGCTGTAGTGAAGTCTAGAATATAGTGTTAATGAATAATTGTTTTGGTATATGACATGGATTTCTACTTAACATTAAATGTGGAATCTGTCTTTGTTATAAATAATGTTAATCTACTTTTTCATAATTTTTAAAATAAGGTCACTATTTTTGACGCGAAGATTTTATTAGGAGTGGCACTAAATTAGTCCATTAGATCTAACTCAATAACTTAAGTTCTCTCAGGTCTAGTTTGATCCTATTCCGTTGAGCTCTTAGGGCTTCATAAAAAATTTCAGTGGCGTGTCACCTCGCACTCGTATCGCTTATTAGGGCGCGAGGTCTGTAGTCGTTAAATTACCTCTACAATGAGTGTAGAGGGCGGCCCAGTTCCACAACTCTACTAAATAGGGGGCCGAATTTTTACACAATTGTAACCTTTATTCTTTAGGGGTTAAAAGTTAAAATTGATGAAGCACTGTAGTAATTTTCTTTGTATTGTATTATTACGATTTTAGTACTGAAGTAGACTTTACTTTGAAAAGAAGTAATGAAGGATTTAAGGTTTGTTTATAAATCATAAGATTTTCAAATCTTTAAAATCTAATATAAATTCTTATCAAAGTTTTGCATTTACGTAGGTACTTACTTAAACTTCTTAGGGGTTGTACGCTTTTTCATTCTTTGCGTTTTCACGTTTTTTTTATATAAATTATTAGAACTAACTTTATGTAGTAAAAGATGGTTTGATATGAACAAAATTTACAAAATAATGGCTACTTAGTACCAGGCTAATGTCATGTATACCGGATATTGGAGTCCACCTAATAGGATAAAGCTAGACAATGAAGACAACCAATCAATAACGTGTACCAATTTCTACCCTTTTCTCAACTCGGTAAAAATATTAAATTACTGAATTGTAAAAGTATTTTAACCCCAAAAGAGACGAAAAGTCCCTTTTTAATCCGCAAAAACGATTGCATATCAAACAGCCAATAAAAGTTAGCAAAGGCCCAAATCAAATATTGAGAGTTGAGACAGCGGGCCAACATTTTATCCACGAACAAAAAATTCGCGACTCCTCAAAGTTTCAAATTGATTTTGGCCCATTTCGAGTAATATGACGAGAGCTGGTGGAAACTTTAGTACGTATTTCTCTCCATTTCATAAGTATTATGTGTGATTTTAAACTTTTATCGGAGTGTGTGTGTACTTTTTATATAATATTTATTTGTAACTTGTAGACGCATGACTCCCTCGTTGGTCTAATGGCTTGGTGGCTAGTTCAAGTGGCTTTGGATCCAGCGTTGAGTTGGGCGACACTAACCATTTTAAACTGTCGGTCTCAGCAATTACTATTGACATCTGATAGTGATCATTAAAATAGTATAACAATAACATGCAAGTCCGTCAAACTGCATTGGAGGAGCGTATTGGTTTGAAGTACCACATTGCAATGGACCGCTAAAATAGGCTGATAATAATGAATGTAAAAAAAATTTGAATAAAAAATTAAACCGACTTCAAAACGCTCTGAAAAGTAAAAAATAAATGCGTCATTTAGTTACTTTAATTTACTTAACCACATCTATAAACTCGGTGCCATCCAAGTTTAAGGAAAGTTTATTCAACTAAGTAGCAAAGCACTTTGTATGAATTAGGTATCGTATCGTCTTTAAAGTAGAAAGCTTACATATGGCACCGACTTCATAGATATGGTTAAGTAAATTAAAGTAACTAAATGACGCATTTATTTTTTACTTTTCAGTGCGTTTTGAAGTCGGTTTAATTTTTTATTAAATTTTTTTTTCATACTTTTTAGTGGTTTATCGACAACGAACATACGTAAAACCTTCTCTTTCTAAACTATAAGTACCAATATTAGCCAGCCACTTATAAACCACCTCCCTTTTTTTAAGTCGGTTATAAAATAGATTGTATTAGATTGTCAAAAGTACCACTTTACGGGCGATTGATTAAAAACCAAAACAACTATTAGTTTGGTTTTAAATATTTTGATAAACTATGAGTTTATACTTACTTTAGGTTTTTGGTTATCAAGAACCTAATTACATTTTCCCACTAGTTCTTAGACATGGAGATTTCGTTCGTTTAACTTAGTTTTAATTAAAAGACCTAATCGGGATCGCTTTCTTTTTTGGGAAAATTCTTCAAGGGCACAGAAAATTACCTAATCTTTGTTCGAGACGCGTAGTACCTACAGACTTGCTCTAAAAGGTTAAATTTTCCGATGTAATGAAAACGTTTCACACAATTTGGAGATCTTTTATAAAAGTTCTCTTACGAAACTAAGGTTCAGTGAAAATATAATTTATTTTGAAATTGTTTGAAAATTTCTTAAATAAACCGCACATTAATACCACAAACAAAACCACAGGACTAGGCTTGTATCCATTTACGAGTACACAAAATTTCATCACCATCATCATTATTAGCCTATTAACGGCCCAAGCCAGGCCTCCCTCCTTACAGGAGAGGGGATGTAACACCGCCAACTTCCAAACTCCAGGCTTGGAATGTACTGAACATTTCATAGAAGAATGAAAAAGCTCAGAATTATTCCATGACCCGACCCAGGTATCGAACCCAGGACCTCGTGATCGAAGCCACATAGGCTAACCACTAGACCAACGAGGCTGTTAAAATTTGTGTACTCGTAAACAGTTTAAAAAAAAAAAAACTTTTTTCGTTTCTCGTATGTAAAAAGGTGAAGAGCAGTGGGATAAATATAGTCACACGATCCGAGCTGTGATGATTCGGAGAGAGGAAAGGGAAAGAGAGGAAAAGAAAGCGCGAGAACAATAAAATCAAGACGGTCAGCACGAAGTAATGCCAGGCGGTACTGTGCTGACCGAAAAAGTACGCGAGGTAGATTGTGTACCTTTCTGCCGAAAAAAAAAACGCGTAAAAAGTGAAGCATGTATAAAATAATTCGTTACCTTCTTAGTTTTCATATTCAATTTTTAGATGTTATTGCCCGGGACAGACGACCTATCGTGATCTTTCAAGCACGGGGATAGTGTTACATTAACTTCCTAATTTGGACTGAGATTTTTACTGAGAATTTCTTGAAAGAAAGGATCTATATTACAAAACTTGATCCAGAATTTAAAGCCAGGACCTTTTAATGTGAAGCTAAACGCTAGGATAATCTTTAGCAGAGAGGCGGCTAATAAACATAAAACATACAGGCTATATTTATTATCTTTATTAGCTACATTACTTACCCGACTGCGTCAAAAGGAAGGTAATGTCTTTCGTGCGTATGAGCGTATTATATCATCATCCAAACAATACTTTACTACCTGCCGGCAAAGAAAGATCAACCACAACTACGTTTGTCCCCGCAGCACTATTATATTGATATTTGTTTTTTGCTAAAAGAGAAAGCAACAGTTGAGTTTTTGTTTTTAGTAATATTTTTTTATTAAACATCCTAAATGTAACTAACCAGGAATTAACCAAGTAATGAAACAAGCAGCCTTGGAGAGGTTGTGGGAAGATATTAACAGTATGACCGCGTACGCGAGTACCTACATCATTACTCGATCTGCTCTAGAATATTAATAAAGGCCATTATCAGTCGACGCAGCGCCTCCTAAGTCAATACGGCTTAACTTGCTTAAGCCGCTAATACGGGCTAATACACACAATCAACAAGATTATAAGGGATCTCGCGTTGAGACATTAATACAGGTAGGTAACTCGTAAGATACATTCGTATGAAAAATGGTAATAAGCATTGATTACATAAACAGGGGTAAACAAGTGAAATTATGATTGCACCGTTGGTCTAGTGGTTAGCCTATTTGGATTCGAAAACGAGGTCATGGATACATATCTTGGGTCGAAATGTGGAATAACTCTGAGTTTTTCTATGTTTTAAATTTTCTTTAGTAAATTATGCGTTCGGATAAACGTTAAGCCGTCATTCTCAGTCACTGATCAGTGTGACTACTGTAAGATTTTACTGCGCCGATACCGAAAACAGTAAATGCAAATCTTATATGGAATTGGAGTAGCGCCATCTAGTTATTTGATGTTACGAGTGAATACGTTTTTACGCAGTCGCTCGGTGAAAACTCACACTTGCCCTACTGATATTCTGATAAGGATTGTTTATGAATTATCTGCCTAAGCGAAAAAAACAAATTGCAGCAGTGTAGTGGTTTAAGGCTCCGCATCCCCACTCCTACAAGGTGGGAGGCCTGTATTGAGGAGTAGGCCGTATTGTAGCGCTAAAACGGATGGACCGATTTTGATGCCACTTTTCCTAGCGGTGGGGCTTAGCTATGTTTGATGAAAATCCTCCAAAATAGCCGCCACTACAAGATGGCGGATCACACATTGTTTCACAACTTCCTCAATACGGATATTACATGAAAAACCGTGACGAGTACAATACTGAATGAAAATTTTCAAATCCAAGATGGCCGCCACGAAAAAAATGGTGAATTACAACTTTGTCGGGATTTTTTTAAACTTTCAATTTCATTTTGTTGTATCAATATTTAATTTTATTGTATTAATATTATAATCTACAGATTTCAATATTTTATAGTATAAATATTGCATAATCATTTATTACATTCTACACTTTACTTTATTTCTATTAAGTTTACAAGCATGTTGTACATGAATGTATTTTATGGGATAAAACGAGATTTCTCAAATTAGAAAGTATCAATATTTATTCTACTCTGTTCTAATTTTGAGACCTAACTGATAAACCACATAAATTATTACAGTCTTTAGCAAAATTCGGTAACCATAAAGCCAAAAAACCGCAATGGCTCTTGATTTTAACTTGATGGTAATATCCTAGCCGAGCAGAACTCTAACTACTCTATTATTAGAAACATAATCAGAAGGGGTTAAAAGGCACGAGCAGGAAAACAACATTAACCAAAATATTATCACATTTTAATTATAAACTTTCTTAAATCAAATCAAAATTTACTTTTAACAAAATTAACTGGCAGCATAACTGCACACAAAGAGAACACACAAAATAATAATCACTTCACCATTAGGGCTTTGCTTATATAACTGCCCGTAACCGTTACTTTTCTACAGTCTACCACAACGACACAAAAGCAACTCTAACTACTCCACTATATATTCATTCTAAAATCTGCAACATATTTTTAAAAAGGCGCACTAATAAAAATGTCTGAGATTTACAAAATTCACTTTAAAAAAAAAGAAATTAAAGAAAAATACAAAAAGGAATCTTCTTAAAACGAATGGAAGACTATTAATTAATTTCGATACACGAGCATAACTCCCGTTTAATGTATCTCGTTCCCGATAACTCGAAATGAATCGATGTATGAGATTAATTACACAAAATGAGTTCGGAATGGTTCTCGGAATGATGCGTGCCCGTACGTACTTATACTGTGCACAGCCTTGCGTGACGTGGCACTGGGGCACAAGAATTGAGAGATTCGAGAAGAGAGAGAGAGTTTGCTTTGAAATTGTATAATTTTTAACCGACAAAAAAAACTGAAGAGGTTCTCAATTCGACACGTATATTTTTTTCAAGATGGTCCCATTGTCATCATGTCATCAGGATATCATCATCATAGGATCTGATGATGATATCCTGGGAAAATTTAAGGAACTCTTAAAATGTTATAGGCACACATGCAGCGATTTCGGTTTTTGTTAAGTATCGGTAGTTTTTTGGCTACAAGTGCCGTATAGTACTACGACAGTGTAGTACGAGTACGTTACGTAGCGATAAATCACTAAAAGGTAAGAAATAAAAATTTTTAACAAAAAATAGAACCGACTCAAAACGCACTAAAAAGTAAAAAATAACTGTGATATGTAGTTGCTTTAATTTACTTAAGCATATCTAGGAGTCGGTGCCAGCCTTGGTTTCTACTTCAAGGATATTACCTAGAAGTAAGTAAATTAAAGCAACTAAATGACACAGCTATTTTTTACTTTTTAGTGCGTTTTGAGTCGGTTCTATTTTATGTTGAAAATTTTTATTGCAATTCATGAAAGCGAGTGAGCTTTACTCGTGATTGAACGTGTATATGTACATTGCCGTAGTGTGGGTGTCTGACGGAGCTATCAGTTGGGACTGAAACATCGCAACGGTCACTTGTGCTTGTTGTTTCCACGATGCTTATTGACAATCCTTTGTGGCAATAAGCGTCGTGGAAACAACAAGTATATTTTAAAAATTAAATTATTCGGAAGCAACATATTCTATACGTCTACTCAAGCCTGCTAACTATTGGAGTGTGAGCGTGAAAGGTTAAAAAACTAAATTCTCGCCAAAGCCTTGGCTCTATAGTGGACCATCCGAAGTGGCTGATAATTATTAGAACAATTTCTACATTATACATAAAACAGGTTAAGTTTTTACAGTCTCACGTCTCAAATTTTAGCAACGCAGAATTCTTCAGGCTGCATTCAAGCAAAGTTATGAATCCAAATCACATTTCGTATAAGTACAGAGTCTTGACCCGGAAGCTGTACGCAGTTAATGATTTTTAAATAAAATTGTAAATTATTTTTGACTTGTTTCATTAACACTTAAATGGGCTTTAGATACTTTAAATGTTTGAGTTTTGCAATATGTATCCCTTGTAACTTGTACCACAGTGTAAGTATGTGTATAAAGTAGAAAATGTCGGTAAAGTGGGATAAAAAAATAGGACCGTAGACCCTTCATTAATCGGCCCTACCATTTACCGCGGCCCGGGGGATGCGATCCTATTTTTTACATAATGCTTTCACTAATACCTACTTTTTAACCAACGAAAAAAAAAACGAAGGAGGTTCTCAATTCGACACGTATATTTTTTTATTATGTATGACCACGCATAACTTTTTACAGAGTTGTAGGATTTTGATATTTCTTTTTTTATTAGAAAGGGCACACTTCCAAGGTGGTCCCATTGTCATCATGTTAGGATCTGATGAGGATATCCTGGGAAAATTGAAGGAACTCTTCAAATGTTATAGGTACACTTGCAGCGATTTCGGTTTTTGTGTAAGTATCGGTAGCTTTTTATACAAGTGCCGTATAATATATTATAACTGTATAGTACGAGTACGTTACGTGGCGATAAATCACTAAAATGTAAGAAATAAAATATTTTTACAAAAAATAGAACCGACTCAAAATGCACTAAAAAGTAAAAAATAACTGTGTCATTTAGTTGCTTTAATTTACTTAAGCATATCTAGGAGTCGGTGCCAGCAGCAAGGTAAAAAATTAATGTGTCATTTAGTTATTTTTTAATTTTTTAGTGCGTTTTAAGTACGTTCTATTATTTGTTAAAATTTTTTATTATCTTTACACTTCGTAGAGGGAACATCTTTTAGATTTCTACCGTCTTCCTATAAATCAACTTATTTTCATTTCAACTAGATTGATGAGTGATAATTTACGCATTATCCAAATTATTTTTTAAGCAAAGTATTTTTTGTTTAATTATTTTTGAGACTCTTCTGTAATAAGTAATAAGTTCTGTTCTAAGTATTCTAACTGAATATGTCAGTTCTACTTATATCTCTCAATTGCAGTTGAGATTGCATCATTAAAAACGGCTAGCTTAAAGTGGACTTTGGGAAAAAAGTATCTAATAACTACAACTTTCAATAAGCTTTAAAAATGTCGAAAGAAACAATTAATCTTTAACTTTGGCTCTAAGGACTCAGAGCTAAGATTTATAACCGAGGCCACCTTTAACCATCGAGCAAAATCTAGTTTATTAAAATCACGTATTACAATGTTTGTAAACGATCTCCTCGAAATCAACATGACGGATTTTTATTAAATTATTTGATCCTAAAAATAATATCTAGGTCATAGGCTATTTTTTACACCTATGATAAATGTAAATTCACGCAGATGAAGTTGCAAACATTAGCTAGTTCGTAAATATCTGAAATATTGTATAGTAGGGAGGTACTCATCGTCATAATTTGATTTCCAAGAAAGACCAACCCCAAAGTTAATTAGAATCTTTAATATCTTTCGATTTGCTCAAAGTGTTATTAATGATCTATCTTAATTATCCGTAAAATAATTACTTTGACACTTTCCCGGGACGGCGGTTATTGGTCAAACTTTTAATAAAGATAGATTGATCATAAATTTATTTTGAAACATCCAAGTTAACCTATATAAAAATTTTCTATCTGACGAACGCGAAAATGTTGATTGTCAATTATATTTTTTGATTGCCTATTATATTCAAAAATACAATACAAACATATTTGTTGTAGTTTTGAATGCTTGTTATTTAAAATGCTTCCAATAAATAACCAGTTCAAGATACAAGAATATTCCCATAGTTGGGCAAGTTTTCCCAACCCGTTTTTGACGTAACTTAAATTGCTTGATGGGAGACTCCTCCAAGTATTAGATAGTCAAGAAAATAGGTTTCATCATATTATGTGACTCTATTTCCATTTAAGATTGTCCTTAATTTTTTGATGGCCAATTGCAAGGTTGGTGTCTAGTCTCTAAGTCATCACGCAAGTCTTATAATAGTGGGGTAGGATTTGGGGCTGGCTCAGTTACTCTAAAATAAGTTGGTGGGCTTGATATGACAATGTTAAACTCTGCATTCTGTAATAAACAACAAAAATTATTAATAATTGTGACCAGGACCGACAGTTTGACGTGATCTTCCAAGCAATGAGCTGTTATGACACCTACTTTCTAATTACTGTTCACTGTTACAGGCACTATTTTGTATTTGGTATAGGTATTTGTTTCATAAGTTAAGGACTCTACAACACACAATAACAATTTTTATGATCTGCCACATGGACTTACCACTATTCCCATGGGACAGATAATATTACAATATCTATAATCTTCAACTGAGCTTATTGCTTTCCGCGCAGCCTGAAGTGACAATTTTACGTTTAATCTTGAATACACATGTTAAGTAGAAAATCGATTCAAAGTACCCATAAGGCAGTAATATACCTATTACCTATATACGTAGAAAATCCCTTGTTTTAAAACTTACTTACTTACCAATAAAAATATTTAAAGTGAAATGCCACTGATCATACTGAATTTCATAATATTGGTGCTTACTATAACTGAAATCTTCAATACTGTCACGTGAACGGGTGAAACCGCTGAGCACAGCTATTTATTTGTACACGCCAGGAGCGTTGTCGTGCAAAGTGCAAATTCCAAATTTAAATATACCGGTGCAAGAACGTTTACACGGACAAGACGTCAGGCGGCGACGGGTGGCGAAGTTGAGAATAAATAGCTTCCAGATTCAAGATATTGTCAGGCGACAGTTACAAATTAAATTGAAGCAGAAAGTCGCGGCTCCTTGAATAATGCATGACCTGCTCGGGTTGTGGGTTGTGGGGTGTAACCCGTACCTACTTATACTATCTCGAACAACACGCCCTAAATTATGTTTATTTGATAGAAATCTGTCGTGACAGATATAGGGAGATGGTAATAGCAATAATATTATCGGATTATTTCTTGTAGCTTTCCTTTTCCCAAATCAACAGGACTTGTTTTTAGCCATTTGCCAAGCAAGGGTTATATTATTGACCGAGCATTTTTAATGTTTGTGTGTAAATTACTATATTGTTTCATTCTTTAGCACACCGTCACCGGGTCAGCCCGTTAGGAATACAGTTTGGTATACCTAACTACATACATACATATATATCTACATACGTAACATCACCACATCTACAACACCGTACTATAGGGGTAGGCAGAAACCTCCTCCTTCAATTCCTTTACGCTTCCTCCAATTTCATTAATGCTAACCTAACCTGGCCTTTTACTAGAATGTCCTTTTACTACAATGTTTTTATTTTATATTATTTATTTTTTCTCGCCTTATAAATCCCTTTTTTAAGTTTCCTTTCATTCACCCTCTCTACAGAGTATGGTAAGACAAAAAAATTACCCATTATTTATCAGGCAGTCAAGATTTCATATAATTTAACTTGATTGCGGTCCCTACTCACAGTACTTACCTGGTTATTTTCGTTTACTTTTAAACTACTTTGCACTAGGAAATGTTTCAAAACTTGTAGTATTAATTTCCAATTCCGATATTTTATAGAAGCTAAATTCTTCTTATAAAACACTCCACCTTAACAAAAAAAGGTCAGTGTTGAAACTTCCTGGAGTTCCTGAAGAAAGTCAATTTTGAAATACCTCCCTCGTAGTCGAAGTAAAGCAATAAAAATTTCCAATATTCCAAGTTTATTAGCATTCGCGGAAATAGTTGAATAGTTCGGCAGACGCGATCAAGGCGGCACGAGGATGGAAGTCAAACACTGGTAATGACGGTATTGGTTAAACACTGCTATTAATTAATGAACGGAACAAGTAAAGTCGGGGGAAATTATGTTAACTTTGCGGTGTTCGCTTATAGTTGTATTGACTTTTGCTCTCGGGCCATGGAACTATCTCCTCACTTGGGTCTTCGTTTCGAAACACATTATTTTTCCAAACAACCAGCCAACAAGGACAATTTTCAAATGCATTGCTTGCTGTACTGTTATGTCAGCCTGACTGAATTTGATGTGAATTTCGAAAAATGTTAAAAAGAAGAAAACTTATTTGGTCATATCTAAAGACATGCTAGTTGCATTGACGTTGGGTCTGTCTTGTATAGTTTACATTTCTTATGCTTCCAACTTGCATTAACAATGATTATCAATTAATAAATTTGATACCAGTAAAATGTTAGTAGGTAGCTAATGAAAACCTGAAATAATGAAAAAAAATACGAGTGAAAAAGCTCTATCTACTTGAAAAATTATTTTTTTTACCAATAGGTAGTTTGAAAAAAAGTTTATTCATTTGAGTTGAATATTTTGGTTAACAATTAACGCTTGCCGTTGACGCTCGCAGCGCCGCGCTTTATTTTCAGCGTCAAGACTCGTGGCCCTCGGGTTAAATTATGTGGGGAGTTTAGTGTGACCCAGTTAGACTAGCACTAGATAAAATAGCACCAGTGTGTGGTTAACAGTCTTTATTGCGACGTAGTGAGCCGTATCATTTTCAATTCCCGTGATGTTGAGATATTTTCCACTTGTATAAATACTTTTTATTTTTAACCTAAGATGTATTTTAAATTAAAAGTAATTCGCAAAAGCTCACATCAACATCTAAAATATCTGTCAGTTTTTTATCCGAGATATATCTTTTAAATTCTCAGATAAATTATAAATCACCACTCGTTTAAGCAATATTAAAAGAAAAATATTTTTAAAATTTTGAAGTCCTTTCTTAAAGCCTAGAGATATCTCTATATTTCATATTTATTTAATAGGTTAACAGAATGCCATTTCAAATTATAGATCTATAAGGACTTGATTAACTACAAATGCGATATAGCGATGGTTGCAGTGGACTCCTGGCACAACGTCGATGTGACAATGATGAATTCGTCTACAAAAAGCCTGTCATGGGCTTTTAGTATCCTTTATCCTTAATTTTTTTTACGAAAAAGATAATGTAACTCCATAAAACCGCGATGGTTGTCTTCGGTTTTCGATTTTTGGGATTCCGTAGCTGATAATTTTAGTAATACCTTTATTTTACAACATGTAACATTATATTATTAACCTGTGTTTAACATGCAAAAAATATATTATTTTTATTATAATTTGTAAATTTCGACTCTGTTTCCTATAAAATAATTTCCTTCCAAACCTATCCATCCTAAAAATTTGATGTTTAATATGTTATGATGTTAAAAATATAACAAGTAATTTATTTAATGCGTGTCGTAATAGTCCTAAATTAAAATTAAAAGAAATAAACAGTTATTTCTTTTAATATGTTACTCTCACTAGAACCTAAAAACGACAATCCAGTTTTTATGATATTTTATAAATATAGCGATAATGTAAATAATGATGAAAGTCGCAAGTATACAATTGCATGGAAATTTTGTTTACAATGAAACCACTCTAGTGGAAGTCGTAAAGTCCGTCGGTTAAATATAACGAACGTGAGTAACGAGAATCAATGGTTTTAATCAACCAGTCATAAAGTACGCCCAAGTTTATTTCCTCGACTATTATCTACTACACAATACGTTTATTTGTATGGAACAAATTTATTGTTACCACCACTATGTAACTCTCTTCAAAGGATATGTATCCTTTTCTGGTTCTGGCAGTTGAGCAATGCTTAAAGGGTGTAAGATAATATTAAGGCCAGACATTGACAGACTATGGCTTTAAAACATAACACTTGGTGCTTAAGCCTAGACATTTTTGGACTTTTACTTTTATCGGCATACGGAACTCTACATTTTATAACTTGACACGCTTGACCGACTGTTTCTTCGACCATACTTTGATTTATAGTTTTCCCTCAAAAAGCTCGTCCCTCGAGACAAAAAAAGGTTCAATACAGCCCGATCTAGGTGCTCTAGATACCAGTGACCCGATCTGAAGACGCTTTGTTGGAAAACTTTATCGCTCCGCCCATAAATCATGTCTATCCGATATTTCTCTTTTTTGCGATAGTTTTTATGTTATATCTCATATTTATGTTATGATAAGTTAAAGTGTATCCTTTTTCCGGTAACTGAACTCAAGTCAAACAACATTGTTACGTTTTATTAGCTCTTCATGTAACATCGGATAACATAGAAAAGTTAGTTTTCCCATATCACCACCAAAGAGAATATTCCGCGTGGTCGAAATTACAGACATACATTTTGTTCATATAAATAAATTGACAATGGATGTGAATCATAGTTATTAATGTGTTACTATTATTTCTAGTAAACTACTACTTAAATTATGCTGTAATTTTGTAAAAACTGAAAAATTAATACCTATATTTTTGGCAATTGAACCCTAGTAACATTATTTTAAAATGTGGTCCAAATTCCATTATTAGTTTCCTACTTTAAACTAATATGTAGTTGCTAAGATAGTTTAAACGCCTTTTATTAATACGAAACTTTACTACTAAATTACTTAATTACGCGCTGTTTTGTCGGCGAAAATGTTTACGTAAAAAATTCGGTAATCTCATTTGTTCAGCACCGATGAAACTCAATTAGTTGGCTCTAGTTTTGAACATTGAACAGTAAACACGTTTCGACAAATAACTGAGTTAACTATTTTATAACTAAACATTTTGTTTACGTATCTCTGCCACCTCTAACCAGTTTTTATTGCGAGATATCTAATAGTAGTTATGAGTATTTAGATTATGAAATTTAAATTTATATAATACTAGCAGATTGCTGCGACTCCGTCATTTTTTATTTACAAATTTTCATTGATTTTTTCGGATAACTTTTTTACATTCAAACTTGATGAAGCCTTTGTGTTCGTTGAGTCTATACTTGCAAAAACAGTATACGAAAATTATTATTAGTGTGATCTGATGTTACTGATATTTTTTCCTTTGGTGTGATCTCCCTTGAGCTTAATTTACTTTCAATGTGGATCAAAAACTGCAACAAATCAATCTATTAACTGATGAAATAAAAACAATAAACGTACTTTAAGGTCTTATATTATAAATACTTTACAAAAAACAAATTTTATTGTACTTCTACGTACGTTGAGTTTTTAACGTACCTAAATGTTGCTACAGTATAATTATGTATAAAAATATTTTGTACAAAAGCCTTTTTATACGAAACGTTTATTTAACGAAGTAAATAGAAACAACGTTACAATTTACGAGTCCACTCAAAGTAAGAACTAAAATAAATAACTGACTTCAATATATTTATTTTGTATTTTGGACGAATGCGTAAACGAATAATTCTTGTATGAACTGAAAATAAAACAGATACTTTCCAGAAATTTATAGATTAAAAGGGATACACTCGGTATCCTTATATCCCTTTTAATCCATAACATTAATGTAAAAAATAATTCGGTGACGATTAAAAACGAAATTCAACGTAAAAATAAAAAAATCGGTATATTTTATTCTAGAAATGTGTGTGTACACTTTACATAAGATATTTTTTTTATTCAGTAAATGTTAGCCCTTAATACCTAATGGTATGTGATGATGCGATCTAAGATGGAAGCGGGCTAACTTGTTAGATCCTAACTTGTTGATGTTATCCACACCCCTTACGGTTTCTACTCGAATGCCAAATCGCTTGGTGATAGCTTTTTGTCGGTAAGATGGTAACTAGCCGGCCACACGGCCGAAGCCTCTAATCAGCCGAAACTTCGGAAGTCGTCAGGATAGAAGTGAACCTTCGGAAACTATGAAGCATGGTACAAATAGGAGATCTAATATATATTATACTATGCGTCGTATTCTATCTCATTAGCTTGATAGCATTGATCTCTTTATCGTGATACATTTTTGTAATATTAAGCTTCAAATTTGTATTTGTTTTAATATTTGCAGCGCTTTAATATTTGTAAACGAACACGACCAGGACCGACATTCTCCTTTTATAAAGTAATGTACTTTATATATTCAACCACCATATTTAGAAATAAAAAATACAGCACAATAGCTGCCCACACAAAGCGAACAATCAAGCATTAAAAGTAGAGAGCAATAAAGCGCTTTTGTAATCAATTTTAATATCAGCGAGCGGCAATGCATTCGAGCCGCCCTTCTGTGGCCGTGTCGAGACGTGCATAACTGTAATTCGCGTTACATTTCACGTCAGATTACACGCGAAATGCAGCACGAGTTCTATGTATGGACAACATTAAGAGCATTAGATGCTACGAGATTATTAGATTTGGCAATACAAGTCAGAGTTCGCGCTAGTCCATCGGGTATCACATTTTATCACCAACTAAACTGCTGAGTTTCTGTTCTTCTAAGCAGAATCAGTCTTCCGAACCGTTGGTAGAGTCACTACACACTGAGAGAATTTGATTCGATAGGCCGTGGTGTTGAGAACGGAAGATGCTTCCGATTACCTTTATGGCAACAAAACGCCAAAGCAAATGCAACGCAACGCAAACGCAGAATATGTACGAATTTGGAGTCATTTGGGCAGAGTATTAATTTTTCAAAGATATATTTTGTTAGCGTTTGAAGTTGGGCGAAATAAATCTTTGTTGTGATCGGATCTGTTTTCTAATTCCTTATTTTAAAAAATATTTTTTTAAATCGAACAATTGTTGAATTTCTTGGCGGCCCTTCTCAGCAGAACCTATCTTCTGAGCCGATGGTAAAGTCACTAGAAATAGTCAAACTTGATGTTTCTAAAGTGCTTGTAAGATATTTGCAATAAAAAAATTTTATATTTTAACGGTGGTAATAGCTATCCGTGTTGCTCTTTTATGTCGTTAGCCGGACGTAATTCGTTACGAATTCGACTCGTTAGGCTGCGGTGTCGCGGACGGGAGAGAGATGCTTCCGATTACCGTCCAATGGCGACCAAATGGTTCGGGCGCAGGATTTGGGAGCATTCTGCCATCATTTGATGCGATTCCATTTATTTTTCTCAGACTTTCGGTAAAAAATATTTATCTTTCTTTCTTAAATAAAAGACATTATTAGTATAGTGTGGAGACGGGAAATAAGTTTACCGTGTTCCGCTGTAGCCAGTGTCACGACCCTGCAGTCGTATGAACAAATGGACGTGAATTATGTCCATTCATTAGAAACGGAAAAAGTGTGCCTGGCCTTTGACGCGGTAATGTAATTGCTTGCTAACTGCATTACCATCTTTTGTGGCGTTAACTCTGACGCCTCCCAACACAATGCATTCCCGACCTTACCATCTACCATTTAGGTCTATTTTCCACCAATTTTGAAACAGCTCTGTAGTGGTATGTTGCGAGTGCATTAGAGAATTACTGCCATTTCCTTTTCAAAGTTTTTACAAGCTTTAAGGTGTTAAGCTGTCTGATGTGGAAAGGAATAGGAATTCAATGCTTTTTTTCGCTTCATCTGACGCGTTTTATAGATATTTGAACTAGCTGAGCTTATTTAACTTTGGAAGACGCTTTGTATTTATCTTAAATCTGGCTAGTGTAGTTTTAACCTACAATCCATAGTAAAGTGCAATTACTACAAACAATTTTTTATCATAATTTACAGTAAATGATTCTTTACTTCATAAGTTAATATGTAGTGCATAAAACATGTTATTTTAACAGTTTATTTCTAAGTTACCCGTTAGTTAGAGGCATAAGTTTCTTGTTCCATAAAAATTAATTGAATTTTATTTAGCCTCAATTGCTCCACAGGGCCAGATTTGACACCGAGAGATCGTGGATTCGAAACTCACTTCTTTGGCTATCTAATCGCACCCTCTCTTTACACTGAAAAATATAGTCAAAATGATTCAGACAGACAGACAGAGAGATGATGCAGACAAAAACTCGTCACAACGACTCTAATGGTTTGTATGAAAACCCTTGCGTCATACGATTTGAGAAACTACAAAGCGCGCATTATGTTGCAATACCTTGCAAGGCGAGCAATATGTCGTTGCCATACAAATATATTAAAACAAGTGATGTCTCAAAAATATTTTGACAGAATAAACTTTACCATTATTTTATTACAAATCAATTTATTTACATTCAGATAAGAAATTTGCAATTTCACATTGCAGTCTTATCTTATTGCGGTAATCTCGTGAATTTCCATAGAATAGAATAGAATAGTAATATCCTCCGCGAAATGGAAGCGTTTCCGGTAACACCTGTTTCTCTTAATGAAAGCTTTTAGCAGCACTGTTGTCAGTTGAATAACATCGATGTGTAATAATTTTTACATTTTGTATAGTTATTTACAAAATAGTAAACGTATTCTCATAAAGTTAACTTGATCTCTTTTATTTTAAATTTTAGTATGTATTTTTAACCGGCGAAAAAAAACGGAGGAGGTTCTCAATTCGACACGTATATTTTTTTTTATGTATGACCACGCAAAACTTTTTATAGAGTTGTCCGATTTTGATAATTCTTTTTTTATTACAAGGTGGTCCCATTGTCATCATGTTAGGATTTGATGATGATATCCTGGGGAAATTGAAGGAACTCTTCAAATTTTGGAGGCACGCTTACAGCAATTTCGGTTTTTATCTCGGTATCGGTAGCTTTTTGGCTACTAGTGCCATATAATATACTATGACAGTATAGTACGAGTACGTTTCTTGTCGATAAATCACTAAAAAGTAAGAAATAAATTTTTTAACAAAAAATAGAACCGACTCAAAACGCACTAAAAAGTAAAAAATAACTGTGTCATTTAGTTGCTTTAATTTACTTAAGCATATCTAGGAGTCGGTGCCAGCCAAGGTTTCTATTTTAAGGACGTTATCTAGAACCCACAAACTGCTTTACTACGTTAAATAAATGTTCTTTAAACTTGGCTGGCACCGACTTCATAGATATGCTTAAGTAAATTAAAGCAACTAAATGACACAGTTATTTTTTACTTTTTAGTGCGTTTTGAGTCGGTTCTATTTTTTGTTGTTTTTATGTATTATGTTATATATCGATAACATAAAAAATTACGCTGATAATTAACTGATTGGAAAGTTAAGTAACTTATATGTTATAGATGTTCATTATTCAATGTTTGTTATTTAATTGTGATTTAAAAGTGTGAATAAAGTATGGTACAGGTATAGATTATAATATTCTGTAGCATAAGGCCCTAAGGGCTACTTTTTATCCAGTTATTCTTACAGGAATGGGATCTACGTAGGTTCTGTGGTTGAAACCACGAGGCACTGCTAGTGTAGAGATAAAATTTTATGAATAAAACATTGCAATAGTACCAACATTACAATTTTTTAATTATTTCAGATTTGCTTCTTTTTCAACATGCGTGTGATAATTATGACGTTAGAATTAAAAACGAGGCTTCGAATTATACGGAGTCAAACGCGTCTGCTGGAAGCGTCCTTGTGAAGGCAGGTGTGCAAATATTAATGTCGCTGATGCGGCGGGGGTTCAGGAGGGTTGGGGGTCGCCACATGCATGTCGTCATTAATATCGTGCTGTGATTGCGGGTGCAGGTGCACTGACAGCGGGCTATGTGATTTAATTTAATTAAGACTTTTTGCTGGGTTTTTCCCGCAAAATCAGCTTTTCAAACCAGTGGTAGAGACACTACACACTAATAGACAACCTTTCCAAACGTGCTTGCGTATTTGGCATAGTCTACTTAAAACAAATGGTATAAAATTAACCTGAATGCAGTGAAACACATGACATTTATAGTTTTGGAGGCTCCGACATCGGTGAACAGACAATCTGATATCCTTGCGTTCCTGGTTCCGTTCACAATTACCTACAGTTTAACGAATTTTGATAAATGATGTGTGACTGTTTATATACAAAAATTACTTTTAAAAAATTATGGAACATTTCATCGAATATAGATACACTCGGTTCTATTATTTAATACAGATGTAGATGAGTATCTCGTACAAAACTAATAATACATCACTTAATTAAACTTGTTCTGTTTAAGAGACGAATCTTGTTCGTCTGAAAGTTTATTCGCGAAACTAAATCTACATTCCAACTGTTGAAAACTTTTGGAGAGCTTACTTCTTATGCGAACTTGTGTCTGCAGTGATGCTCTGCTTTTGGGGAGATTTTGATAATTTAATAAAATTTTCCTTTTCCTATTCTTTAAGCTAGTTAGTAGCTTATACCTAATGAACTGATGAACAATGCTTATGGGGATTACCCCATAATAACCCCACCCTTACCTATAAAGGTAAGGGTGTTTATTACCTTCCACAGCTCAGGAGGATTAGCCATAGGAGGCTGCTCTACTTTAAGCACCTTAACTATAGGCCTGGTGTTCTTCTGACCACCACAGCTTTCTTCTCACGCATATACGCAGCCAACTTACATATTAAGAGAGACGAGTTGTTATGTAACCTGGCATTAAAATTTTGTGCCTGATCATAAGTCGAATGGATGGTTCGTATTTAAGGATTGCTTAAACGAATTTATTTATCGTAAATCATGTAAAAAATGAGCCCATAAAGAAATTGTTATTCTACTCACTTACATGTCCGAAAAGCTGTACTGTTTTCTAAAACACCTTACCTATTTCTGAAGATCTGTACTTTTTTTTATCGACTAAAAGTTAGCCCTTGACTGCTATCACACCTGATGTTTAGTGATGATGTAATCTGAGATGGAAGCGGGCTAATTTGTTGGGATTAGGATAAAATCCACACCCCTTTCGGTTTCTACACGACATCGTACCGGAACGCTAAATCGTTTGGCGGTACGTCTTTGTCGGTAGGGTGGTAACTAGCCACGGCGAAAGCCTCCCACCAGCCAGACCAAGACATATTAAGAAAAATCTCAATCTGCCCCGCCAGGAATCGAACCCAGGACCTCCGTCTTATACATACACCGCCCATACCACTGCGCCACGGAGGTCGTCACTTTTTTCAACTTTGGTCCTCTCTTACGCGATAAAAAAGCATTCAGACGAGACTTTGTCAGACTGGGCGGCACAGTAGTGAAGCTTCACAAACAATTTTAAGCGTGCAATGGAGGAAAACTTAAGCAATCGTTTCCTCTCTGCTCCATACGCAATTATAAAAATCCGCTATCACTACCAACATAGAGTCGTGAGAATATTTTTTCCGCTGAGTGCGTGCTCCACCATAATTAGCGGTGCACGGAGCATGTCGCATTAGCGAATTATACCTGTTCGTACTTTTTGTTTGTAACTTGTTACCATGATCTCCTCACATGTACTATCACATGTGTGATGAGATGTCGACATATCTGCATTTCAGATGCTGGGTCGGCAGTTATCCACTTACCTTCAAATGTACTATTTATTAATGATAATTGAAATTTTCAACAGCGCCTAACGCCACGCTTATTTTTTGTGTATCAGTCTTTATGTTATTGAGGCAGACACCTGCACCAATAACATAATTACAGAATTACAGGCACACGTAAGAAGTGTTACCTACTTTGCGAAGTATTGCTGTGCCTTATTTTGTCTATCAGTTATTATTATAAATAAAATATACTTTGTTCGTATTTGGACGTCTATATATTTTTACCCGACTGCGTCAGAAGGAGGGTTATATTTTTCGAGCATATGTATGTATGTATGTATATATGTATGTATGTATGTATGTCTTCGGCACGGGCTACAGCCTAAACGGCTGAACGGATTTTGACATGTGGGGTGTCGTTGAATTTGTCAAAATTGTGGTAGTGACATATGCTATATAAATTTTCAAAATGGCGGCTGTAAATGGGGGAAAAAAGGGGAGATGTGTGTATTTTTTCTCTTATCTTAGCAAAAATAAATACTTTATGGTGCTGCAGGCGGGGACAAACGTAGTTTTGGTAGATCTTTCTTTCTCCGCAGGTTAAAGTATTTTGTCCCTGTTTGTAGCACCGTAAAGTATTTAGAATTTTATACAGATATAGTGATCCTTGTTTTTCTCTTTTCAGTTCATAACTTCTAAGCAGTCGGGATTTTTGTTTTTATAGTAATAATTTAATATAAAACACCTTGATTAAATTTATTTCACAAATTTGTTCTCACTTAACAAACCCAATATCTGACATATTTAAAAACCGTTTGTATGTGAAGTCTGGCCTTGATCATTGTTATAATACAACTAAGTAATATTATAAAGCAAGATTGGATTTTTTTTTATATTTGATACTTACCAATATTAAGTAGTTCTGTTCACCCATATGTACACTCAAGTATGAAAACTTTTATTTTTTCCATATAACGTAACATTAATCAAAGAGAATAATGGTGGATATCCTTTGAAAGCGTTTCAAACTATCCGGTACATTGACGACTGGAGGGGGAGGAGGGCAGGCTCTCCGTTACAAAAGGAAATTGCTAACTGAGGCGTGCCCTTTGATACATTTTCTTTGGTTATCAAACAAATGTATTAAAAAAATCCTTATTTTAGGGTTTCCTTTTTTGCGAAAAGAAAAGTTTGTAAAACAAAATTTTCTTTTCTATGTATCTTAATTCCAATTTAAAATTCACGAAGATTGGTCTTCCAAAAATTTTTAAATTAATTGGCGTAAACATGTTAATATTAAGATTGTTAAGAAACTAAAAAATATACTTACTACTTACTAGTATTTGTTACAGCGGCAACGGTTAACACTTCATTTATGAAATTTCCAAATTTGGCTATAAGGGTTCATGAGATACAGTCTGGTGACAGACACACAGTGGAATCTTAATACTAGGATCTAGTTTTTATTCTTTAAGTAGGTAATCCTCAGAAGATATTCGACTTTCTTGCGTATAGATTAAATAATATAGATAACAATACAGAACTTCAATGTACATTATTTGATTACGATCTAAAATGGCCGTATCATAGAGCGCGTGCCCACTGTCATATTGATAGAATATTTGTTGTAAAACGTCGAGGACGTCGCGGCTTTTATATTTAAATGGAGATATTCACATAATATACGCCACTATTAACTGATATCTACAGCTATGCACATAAATAACAAATATTATACAGAAAATATGTGCAAATCTAGGTATGGAACCATCTAATTAGATTTTTTACTAGCATTGTTTAACAAAATAATTAATTAATTTAATAGCCCGCCAACCCGCATTGGAGCAGCGTGGTGGGTGTGCGCTCCATATCCCCTCTCCTGTAAGGAGGCCTGGCCCTGTAGTGGGCCGTTAATAGGCTGATAATGATGATGATGAAAATCACTAGAATGAATGATGTAATTTTTAGTCACCTCTTTCCCTTCGTACACATTACACAAATACCATGTGTATAAAGCCATCTATAAATAACTTCATATAATATACTGCAGTGATAACTGCTAGACACGACAATAGTTCACCGTCAGGAAATCCGTTCCAACACAACGGGAACGCGCTAACAGGATCCCAAATCTGGCTAACCACGTAACCTAATGGGCAATCCGTGTACTTAAACTATGTAGAGTTCATTGGCCTGTGTAATTGCATCGCCAACTATCCTGCGGTCCGCGACTTCGCCCGCCAACTTCGCTCACATGTGAGCCAACCGAATTCCTGATTTAATTCCGAAACTTTGACGACTTGCGGAAACTGGCCGCTCGGAATGATAATGCATAGAATAATTAGCATGCGCAATATTGCTACACTTGCATATGTGGTCCAGTTATTATGTGGGGCTATTTCAAAATGTATAATAATTATCAAAAGTGCCTCTGAAACTACAAATAACAAGGGATCATGGATAATGAACATGGCATACTCTGTTTGCTATTTCTGTGAGAAAAATACAATAGAAGATTATTTCTATAATTTCGTCGTATTAATCTTAAATAAAATTTGTGATATTTTCAATCGTCGCAATCGTATAAAAAATTCAAAGCTTATACAAATAAGTATGAACAAATGTTTTCATATTAATATAGATAATGCCAAATATTAAGAGAATATGTATCAAATATACCAATGCTATATACGAGTGACTGCCTCGTTGGTCTAGTGGTTAGCCTATCTGGCTTCGATCACGAGTTCCTGGGTTCGATTCCTGGGTCGGGTCACGGAAAAATTCAAAGTTTTTCATTCTTCCATGAAATTTTCAGTACATTCCAAGCCCGGAGTCGGTTGGTGGTGTAACACCCCCGTGCCTCGGAGAGCACGTTAAGCCGTGGGTCCCGGTCACTGTCATCAACATCTAATAGTGATCGTTAATAAATGAAACATTAACACCCTAAGCCCGCCAACCCACATTGGAGCAGCGTGGTGGGTCTACGCTCCATATCCCCTCTCTCGTAAGGAGGGAGGTCTGGCCCTGTTGTGGGCCGATAATAGGCTTATAATGATATACGAGTGTATAAATGCACCATGCTGCTCCAATGCGGGCTGGCGGGATTAGGATGGTTGTTAATTTGTTTAATTTGATTGATATTAGATTGTGATAATATAAAACATTAATTTATATTAACAGTAAAAAAGTTGAAGCTTTCTATACCTCGCAATGACAGTATGATTGATACCTACCGTGTGACGTGTCAGTCAGCGGCGTAGTGTCGGCACTCTGCCGCCAGGTGGCGCTTGGACTGGACGGCGGATTTACCAAAGCCGATTTCATTTAAATATTCGGAAAAATTTGCATGTGAATAAATCGTCTAAGCTTAATGCATGCGATGGTTAGAATCGGCTTAAATGGATCGCTTTCAATATTAATGCTTTATTTTTTTTTCAATAAAATACTTTATTGAATATAATGTTTGTATGAGTATGTATGAACTGAAGCCTCAATAACTCCACGATTAAGGGGTAACGCAAGTCCTAGGTTCGATTCCCATCCGTTTGACTATTGTCGTACTTAATCATTGACACAAATTTATATTACTATATAATATTCATAATGTTTTTAATAAACGTAAATTTTAGGCTGTCAAACCCTATACTGATATGGTTTGACAGCCAAAACCTGTATGTTGGTGACAAATAAATTTGAATTTCAATTAAGGCCTCTATAATGCCCGAGGAGATGCATTCAAGATCAAAAGTATCCAACTACCAATGTCCTTTCTTGCAAATATTGTATTTTCTTAAAAATATTTTATAAAAGAGACAAAAAAAGGAAAAAGAATGAATTGTAATCTTGTTAGGAATAAAGAAAGGTATTTCCCGCCAAAACGCCATTTCTACACAAACACTACAAAGAGGCTTTAAAGGAAATAACATGCGAGGTGAAGATGATCAAATCTCCGGCATTGTGTCTGTAGCAAAGATATTTACACTTAATAGGAGTTATAGACGGGACATTTATTGGCAAAAGATCGTGATACTTAGAACGAAGACCTTAAATTAGCTATAGTTAACACTAAGTATAGCTTTAATGTTCTGACTAAGTTGTGAACTTATTTTTATATACGAGATTAACATTAACATTTGATTAGAATTTTTCACTTCACCTTACAATAATAATTGTCTTTATATTATGCCTTGAATAAAGTTATGGGTATTATACAATGAGCTCAATGACAATCTAGGTTCAATCCACCCACATCTGTCGCCCACTGGAGGCAAGTCCTCGAGTTTTAAAGTGTCTTCGACGAGTTAGGTTCTTGTGGATTCTAAAAATTTTTTCCGTGACACAGCCATCGATTTTTTTCAGCCAGTTTCGACGCAGGTTTTAGTAAGTAAAAGTCTGACATAGCCTTTTTGTCTCCTTGTTGTGACAAAGTATCTAAGAGAATATTTCCATGTCAAAAATTATATTACAATTCATAAATTAATGAAAATAACATACCTAATGCCATAAAACCCAACATAACAGTGTCAAGCCGTTTGTCATATTTGCAGTGTCAAGTTGATTTACTAGTAATAAAGAAAGACATGTTTTAAATACCGATGCTGCTTTATATTTGGCGTAAGTATCTCTGTAGTGAATGTGTGAGACGATCGCACCCTGCGAAGGGCCCAAAGGCCCGGCGATAGAGATGGAATCTAATTCTAGGATATGGCGCTAGAGGAATTCGGTCCCCTTTTTATTTCTTTCGGAAAAACTATGGCGCTATATTCATGAACGGTTAGTGTAAAAGCTCGGGTCGGCCCGACCCGAAATATTTTTGGTACGTGTGACCCTGTACTTAGCCAAAAACTATTGTTTAATCCAAATTTCCTTTGCGATTTGTGGAACAATCTAACCAATCAAAGTATCGATAATAGCGTCAATATTAAAATGAAAACAAATACTTAATAAGTATATTAAGTATTGAAAGTTCGTAACCATTACTGTTCGTTGATTATATGAATACTAGAAATAAAATTGCAAATTAATAAATAATACTATCTGATATCCACAGCCATCCATATTATCTATTCCTTATCTTTATAGATAAGAACTGAAAGACTGTAATGATAAACTGTAGGTATCATACAAATTACTCTATGAAACTTAGGTGACTGTGATTAAAAGAAAGTAACTCACTACCCACATAGTAATAAACTTAAAGTCAGATTAAGAAATAATAATATGACAAGTGGCTCGGAGTCGATTCACAAGTTAACGATCTCTCAGTGTCACATATCTCTTGCGCTGCTCGCAACCAGTCAGCACTTTATCAAATGCTGTCGACACGTCGCTGCTGATAACAAATTCATTGCGACTTGTAGATGACTCATGGGTTTTTGACCGTCCAACTAAACGAGATGTTAAATATTCTCAAGCTCAGAGGTAACTATTGCATCTACTTCTCTTACTGAGACATTACCGAAAACCAAAACTCACGGATCATTAAGTGATTTACTTAGGTGGTTAAATAAATCATTTATTGCTAGTACCTATAGCATTAAGCGAAACGGAGTAGGGATAATGAACAACATTCTTAATGGCGCGGAGTCAATTCAACAGTTAACGATCTCAGTGTTATATATCTCTAGAGTTCCTTGCATCCAGTCCGCACTTTATCACACGCTATCGACACGGCACTGCTGCTAACAAATGCATTGTGACTTGAGTACGACGAAGTCACGACGTCTTATACAAACAGAATATAAAGATACAATGATAAAGATATTCACATATGCATATATAAGTAAATCTGTACTAAAATTCATAAATATACTAATGCATATGTTTAACTTATAACATCACTATTTACATCACAATTATAAAACCAGACGGAAATCTTCTTGAAATAGTTCTCGATTGAATCAATCTACTCAAAGGCTATCGTACAGCGCTAACGATCTGATCGCATCTCGCACAAAGAGCCGCCTCGCACAAAGCGCGGGTGCTCCATCATTCGCCTCGACGAGCGGACAGTTGTGAATGCGCTTATTGTCGATCTACTCGTAAGTACTTAAAGACTAAAGCACAGGAGTGTATCAGTGCTTGTCCGCACAGCGCTAGCGACCTAATCGCATCTCGGACAAAAGCCGTCTCACACAAAGCGCGGGTGCTACGTCAGTCGCCTCGACGAGCGGACAGTTGCGAATGCACTTCTTGTCGATCTACTCGTAAGCACTGAAAGCGCAGACGTATATCAGCGCGCGTCCGCACAGCGCTAACGATCGGATCGCATCCCGCGCAAAGTACCGTCTTACACAAAATACGCGCGCTCCATCACTCGCCTCGACGAGCGGACAGTTGCGAATGCACTTCTTTTCGATCTTCTCGTAAGTACTAAAAGCGCAGACGTATATCAGCGCGCGTCCGCACAGCGCTAACGATCGGATCGCATCTCGTGCAAAGTACCGTCTTACACAAAATACGCGCGCTCCATCACTCGCCTCGACGAGCGGACAGTTGTGAATGCACTTCTTGTCGATCTACTCGTAAGCACTGAAAGCGCAGACGTATATCAGCGCGCGTCCGCACAGCGCTAACGATCGGATCGCATCTCGTGCAAAGTACCGTCTTACACAAAATACGCGCGCTCCATCACTCGCCTCGACGAGCGGACAGTTGTGAATGCACTTCTTGTCGATCTACTCGTAAGCACTGAAAGCGCAGACGTATATCAGCGCGCGTCCGCACAGCGCTAACGATTGGATCGCATCTCGTGCAAAGTACCGTCTTACACAAAATACGCGCGCTCCATCACTCGCCTCGACGAGCGAACAATTGCGAATGCACTTCTTGTCGATCTACTCGTAAGTACTGAAAGCACAGACGTATATCGGCGCTCGCCCGCAGAGCGCTAACGATCTGATCGCATCTTACACAAAAAGCCGTCTTGCACAAAGCGCGGGTGCTTCATCATTCGCCCTGATGAGTGGACAGTAGTGAATGCACTTCTTGTCGATCTACTTACGCGTAAGTGCTTAAAGCACAGACGTATATCGGCGCTCGTCCGCACAGCGCTAACGATCGGATCGCATCTCGGGCAAATCAAAGTGCCGTCTTACACAAAATATGCGCGCTCCATCACTCGCCTCGACGAGCGGACAGTAGCGAATGCACTTCTTGTCGATCTACTTAAAGCATAGTTGTGTATCGGCGCTCGTCCGCACAGCGCTAAAGATCTGATCGCATCTCACACAAAGAACCGTCTTCCACAAAGTGCGGGTGCTACATCACTCACCTAGATGAGTGGACAGTCGTCAACGTGCTTCTTGTCGATTAACTCGTAAGTACTTATCACAGGCGTGTGTCGGCGCTCGTTCGTCCACCCAGCGCTAACGATCTGATAGCATCTCGCACAAAGAGCCGTTTCGCACAAAGCGCGGATGCTCCATCACTCGCCTCGACAGTTATGAATGCGCTTCTTACAGTTCTCTTCGAATGCATCATTTCGCAAGATCGTACGGTGGACTCATATTTGTGAGATCGGGGGTATCTTGTTGAAATGCATGCTTATTTTACAACGTTATTCACAAACATTCGCAACTATACTGTGATGGACATCGTACTACTTAAATTTTAGCGAAAATAAAGCGTATCCTATATCTGATAATTCTTTTTTATTAGAAAGGGCATACTTCCAAGGTGGTCCCATTGTCACCATGTTAGGATCTGATGATGATATCCTCTCTTCGAATTTTGAACTTACAGCGATTTCAGTTTTTGTCTCGTTATCGGTAGCTTTTTGGCTACTAGTGCCGTATAATATACTATGACAGTATAGTACTTTACGTGGCGATAAATCACATAAAAAGTAAAAAATAATTGTGTCATTTAGTTGCGTTGCATAATTTGATTAAATATATCTAGGAGTCGGTGACCCACAAATTGCTTTATTACGTAAAATAAATGTTCCTTAAACTTGGCTGGCACCGACTTCATAGATATGCTTAAGTAAATTAAAGCAACTAAATGACACAATTATTTTTTACTAAAAATTTTTATTAAAAAATACCATTGATGACTTTGTTGTGTTTTAATTAGAAATCACTATTTATCACATTAATTGACGCATAGGTGATTCACAATCAGTTACCATCACTCACAAATCACAAAATCTTAGATTGAAGCGGGCTAATTTATTAAATATAAGATGACATCTACACCCTTTTCGTACCGGAACGCTAAATCGCTTAGCGGATTGTCTTTGTTGGTAGGGTGGTAACTGGCCACGGCCGAAGCCTCTAGTCAAAATCATTATATTACATTTTATCATAATATTATCTACTGTGAATTTAACCATAGTTTCTTCGCTTCTTTTAGCACCAAAGCCCATACAAGCCACAGTTTAGAACTCCTTCTATCGGTAATATAACGCTGTCAGTAATATTTCCATTCCTGCCCATAATCGACAATCTATAAATCATATAAACGAGCAGAAAATTCCAATCCAAAGTACCGTGCCGTGGGAAGACTAGCCATTATAAGTCGGCTTACTGTCAATCAAGGGCAGATTCCGCCCGCCCCGCCGCCGCCCGCCCGGCAGGAAAACGGGAGGTTTTTGTGAAATAACGAGCTCGGAATCCTAACGAGGCTCCACAAAGGAGTTGGCTCCTTGATCGACGCTGGCCATTGAACTATTGATTTGATTTACAGACTTGGTCAAGAGGATCACTTTCGAACGTGACAATGGGAAGGTCTATTTTTGTAACTTTAAAAATAGACTCGTTTATGGCTGATATTTCATGTAAAATTATTATAGAATTTTTGTATTCCAAGCCCAGGTAAGTTTTGAAACGTTAAGCTTTCCTTGAATCTTCCTTTCAATTACCTTTGTAGTATCTATATTATGACGATCTCTCTTGGCAGGCTTGGCAATGCCTTGCTTTATAACCGAGATCTCTTGTTTGTGTCTTGTCTTGAGTTTGATTAGTCTGGGTCAGTTTTTGATTCTTTTCTAAATAAGATGTGTTGTATCAGCTTCAGCAGCCGCTAGTTACGGCCGTGCACGCAAAGATATACTGCCAAGTGATTTTGTTTTTCAGTTCTAGTGGAGTTTTAGATAAAAAAACTTTTTAACAAAAAATAGAACCGACTCAAAGCGCACTAAAAAGTAAAAAATAACTGTGTCATTTAGTTGCTTTAATTTACTTAAGCATATCTATGAAGTCGGTGCCAGCAAGTTTAAGGAACATTTATTTTACGTAGTAAAGAAGTTTGTGGGTTCTAGGTAACGTCCTTGAAAGTAGAAACCTTGGCTGGCACCGACTCCTAGATATGCTTAAGTAAATTAAAGCAACTAAATGACTTTGAGTCGGTTCTATTTTTTGTTAAAAAGTTTTATTTCTTACTTTTTAGTGATTTATCGCCACGTAACGTACTCGTGCTATACTGTCATAGTATATTATACGGCACTAGTAGCCAAAAAGCTACTGATACCGAGACAAAAACCGAAATCGCTGTAAGCGTGCCTCCAAAATTTGAAGAGTTCCTTCAATTTCCCCAGGATATCGTCATCAGATCCTAACATGCGGACAATGGGACCACCTTGGATGTATGCCCTTTCTAATAAAAAAAGAATTATCAAAATCGGACAACACTGTAAAAAGTTATGCGTGGTCATACATATAAAAAAAAAAAAAAAATATACGTGTCGAATTGAGAACCTCCTCCGTTTTTTTTCGTCGGTTAAAAATAAGCTTCCGGTGACAAAATAATTAAACTTTATTTTAAGACGTTAAACCTTATGACCAAGTTTTTGGTCATAAGGTTTAACGTCTACAAGGACTACTAGTTTTTGGTTATGTAAGCGGAAAAAGAAGTAAATTGGTCATGCTTAAAGATGGCTAATATTTATTTTAAAAAGTTAAAAAGTAAACTAAAGGTAGGAGTAGTTTATTTGACTTGTACCGGTTTAGGAAGCAAATTGTAAGAACCACGAGTATAGCAACATTGTAATTAACTGAAACAAAATTGTATTAATATGCATGAAGTTTGATCTTGGCTCAAAGCGAGCTAAGTTAATTAAAGAATATCAATTAATTCATGAATAATTGCCTTTGATCTGCTCCGCCCTTCCGACTCATATTAATTAATGGTAAGTTATTATTTTGCTATTGCCTCACGTTTTACTGTAAACTTATTTTGTGTCTAATGTATCTAAACCATATTGTGAGGCATTACTTTATACTTTTTAAAATAAGAGAAGAGATAATTAGCGAAATTTGATATTACCATGTATTAAAAATATGAAAATTACTTTTACAGATGTTCCAATGTACACAATCTATCACTACACACATTTTTTATTTGTCGGTTTTTAGCGATTATTCAGTAAGACCTAACACCATAAAACCTGTTAAACATTTTTGAGTGTTACTCAAAATAATACAAACAAATGAACCCCGATCTGAATGAAGGCGCGGCGGAAATAATTTTGAGTCTTTTCTTTGTTTAAAGGTAGATCCACACCGAGTGATCCACTCCAATGGGATTAATTAGCATTCTAATCTTGTCAGCAATCACAATCTTACAATTATCTTAGCTTGATGAAATGTGTCTGTAAATATCGAGAAAATTTGAATTTGTAATTTGTTATTCACCTAAATATGCGTATTGAATATTAATTGAGTCATTAATTAGACTGTATGGATTTAGTCTTTCAAAAGTGATTGCGTGGCATTTTATTACAATTTTGATTAATCAAAGAAGAGCTAATTTAGATTGACTATTGAAATATTTAGGAACGTGAGATACGCAAAGACGCACCTGGCTATCCAGTGTTTTTTTAATAATGTAACGGCAAGCTTGACTGTTACCTATCCAACCTGACAAAGATGTCTAGAATTAATATTTAATTATAAATAATAAAAATATTTGCATTTTAGACCGCAGCTCGCAAAGCAATAAAAATGCAGGCCTACCACAGACCAAAACGCCGCTTTTGCCTTGAAAATATTTACGTACTGAACTTTTTTCGGTTTATATTTAGTGGGTAGTATTCGTAACCGGTACAAATTTAAAACAATGTAATAATTTAGCTCTTGAAGCTTGAAAAGCTTTTAGCCCTGTTGTAGAAGGTTTAAATGATTGCGTTTTAGAGAAAAGGTAGTGAAAAAATATGCATAATGGAAGTGTGTGTTCAGCCTAACCTGCGTAGCTGTAAAGAATCTTTTTTGACGGAAGGGGTGGCGATAAATCTCGGCGCTCCGCAAACAATGTTTTTGAACGGTATTAATGGTGCGCGGGAACCCTCCGATATCACCACCACCCAGGGATATACTAAACGCAGATATTTCGTTATTACTTTACTAGCTGACCCGCTTACCTAGACTAGTTTATTTGAATCCTGTACTATCATCGTCGTCATCACCATAATATCACCTCAGCTTCACTATCTACTACTGGACATAAATGTTTTTAGGGACATCCAAACACAACGATCCAGAGCCACCTGCGACCAACATAATATTTATTAAATTTCATATCCCAATTTTTAATAATTTAATATTTAATCTTTCTTGATCACTGAATAGACCAAATAAAACGAAAAAATACGAAGACTAACTAGTACATTGTAGGACCATTTAGGATTCTTCTAATAACTTCGAGTAACGAGTACTTCATGGTTAATATCCAGTAAACAGAGAGTAAAACAAACGTAGATTTCATAAGCCCTAGATTAGTCCTAAGGCATAGATTTCATAGACCCTAATTCAGATAGCCCGGTGCCAAATTGAACTGCACTGTAATCATCATATTATTATTACTTCGTTATATTTCGTTCGTACCGTTGAATATAAAATAATAATATTTTTTTGTCTTTAACAGTTTACTTTTTCATTTATCTTTATAAATTATTGAACTGTGCAATTTAATATTATCGTATCTTAGCTAAGAACACTATCAGGGGTCGTGTCCTTATTCTTTTGACGGGGCTCAAATAAAGAGAAATAATTGCTGCGCGCTTTCCGCCCTGCTTTGAGGAAAAACTTGCGATATTTTTTTGGATTGTGACAAAAAGTTGCGAAAACTCGTACTCAAATGGAGGGCACGTGAAAGAATCTGAAAATATTATAATACTTACTTAACTGTGCAGAGAGTTTATGTAAGTATACTTTGGTTATGTAAGATTAGTATAACCAAAGTTTTTTTTAACCCGCTACGCAAAAACAAGGATGTGTTTTCTGACTGAAAGTTTGACGTCGATGCAGACATCCATCAGACAGATCTGTTTATGGCATCGTAACGCTAAAACAGATGGACCGATTCCGATGCGGTTTCCTTACAATGGTTCCTATATATATAGAAATCAGTCCAAAATGACCGCCGCTACAAAATGGTGAATTACATACTTTTTCAGAATTCTCTCAATATAATGAAAATGAAAGAGACTTTACTGGTAGAAAACTTAACACTATGAAAACTTTCAAATCCATGATCGTTGCTACGAAAAAATTACAATTTCGTTGGGAATTGCGCGACACGACACAGGTGCCAAGGTGCGCAACGCGTCCCGCCGCGGACTACACAGGACGCAAGTAGGGAATGCCATTGATTTGATCGCGCTAGTCGCGTGGCAGCTTTGCATCGCGCCACGTTCGTCGTATGTAATAATGTAGCTAAAGCTGAAGTTTGGATATTATTTTTTTTTTTTTATCGACTACAAGTTGGTAGTTTGGCCTTAACTGCTATCACACCTAATGTTAAGTGATGATGAAGACTGAGATGGAAGCGGGCTAACTTGTTAGGAGTGGGACGAAAATCCACACCCCTTTCGGTTTCTACACGATATCGTACCGGAACGCTAAATCGCTTGGCGATACGTCTTTGTCGGTAGGGTGGTAACTAGCCACGGCGAAAGCCTCCCACCAGCCAGATCAAGACAAATTAAGAAAAATCTCAATCTGCCCCGCCGGGAATCGAACCCAGGACTTCCGTCTTATAAATCCACCGCGCATACCACTGCGCCACGGAGGTCGTCAATTATATTTTTTTTTCGTGTGAGTAGAGTTTCGTTTTTCGGGAGAGAGAACATAAGGTTATTTACCACTGAACGATTCTTTGTAATTGTTAAGGGAAAATATCCCCAGCTCTATAAAATACCTTCATAAACAAAATAGTACAACAATAGTCGGTTTTGAAACGATTTTCAGAGTTTCAAAGTAGTTAAGGGGCCACATTTATTCGTATCGCAGCGTATTAAGAGCGGGCGCGTGTACCGGCGGTCGGCAGTACACCCCCGGGGGTTGTACTGTTGTACTGTTGGTACGTTTGTTTCATTACCGTGTAATTATACCGGATTGCACTCCCTCAAGACCGCCGGCGAATTCGGACGATCTTGTTTGAGGCCTCATTTATTTGGCCTCAATTGCTCGACCGTTAAATCCTTTAAATCGGTTGTCTGAACGGTCACCGTTACGTCTTTAAACTGCTTAGTTGTTCTAGTACAAGTAATGTAATATTCATCTATGAATTATAAAATCCTGCATCCCTTGCCGGAATTTCCAGGTTAGAAGGTTATTTTTTTGCTGTAACACAAGTATTACGTATGTAATGATAGTGGTACAATTTCTAAGAAAAACAAAATTTCAATATTCCGTCAAAATCCAATCGAAACCTCCTGACATCGATTTCTGGGCATATGATTCGAAGTAGCATTAGCTGAACATCATATAAACGAGATGGTCGATATCGTTTCTTCATAGCTTCTAAATCAATAGTAAAATTCAATACAATAAAGTATTCCAAACAGCATGAATATATTTTAGGCAGATTTTATCGTTTAACTGAGAAAAAAATTATACTAAAGTCTAAAACAAGATCAAAAAAATGTAAAACGTATTACACCTTTGCAGCTTTCATTAAATTAAAAAAGGAAATGTTTTGACGTACATTTTCGTGTCGTTTCCGTTCGACACACTTCCTGCTGCTTATCTAGCTCCTTTGAAACAGGAAATTTAAACAAAAAACAGGTCGAGTAATGCATTAAACCTATTTCACGTACCGTCGCTGGCAAAACGTGTTTTATTCATTACGACTTCTTATTTTAATTACATGGGCTTTTCAAAATGTCAAATTAGGTTTCGTTTCATTATATTTCAATACTTCGAAAGTTGATTCGCTGGTATTTTTTAAATACGTCTTCGACCTATCTTTTACTTTCTAGCTACGTACCTACTACTACAATTTGAAGATATTATGTACAATAAATATTATAGAATATTTACAGATATAAATATTTTGTCCAAGTAGAGAAAGTTTACCTATACAAAGAAGGTATATTTTCGATTTAAATTAATGTTGTGATGTTAATTGTTAACTAACGGTTGTTCAGTGTGGTTGTTGAGCGCGGCACCTAGCAATACGCCTTGCTCATAGTTTGTATAATTTTTAAATTTCGATTTAATTTTCATCCACTGCGCACACTCCATTAAAGGTCTCCTACTACTGATCTTCGAAAAACAGTTAACATTAAAAATATTGAGTAAAATCGTTTTCATATAACAAGACCGTGCGCGACTGTAGAGTCCTAATGAAGATGACAAATTCAGGCGCGCGTGAATGAATGGGAGCCGGTGAATGGCCATCCAGTGTGTTCTCGACACCGTTCCCGCTCCAAGAGCTATGAGACGCTTTCTGGCTTTGCTTGTACACCACGCTCAGTGGAATATGCAGTTTTTGGTGCTATATGAGGTCGCCAAAAAAATTTACAAAACCTGTTAACGATGGCCTCATTTTGGCCTGTTTTTTAAACATTTAAACCTTTTGTTTAATCGAATTGAAAAAAATTCAGGTAAATAAATAATAACATCAAGGCTTTAAAGGTTTAAGTTAAAAAAATAAAATCGTAAATTCTTTTGTAAACTTTTCATAACTCAATAATTCACTACACATACATTTGTATTATGCTTACCGAGAATTGAGAAAAAACAGGCCCTTCTCAGACATTTGTCTGGAATTAATTGAATTCTTTCTGTCATCTGTTTTCAACTGTCGTTCATGAAAGATAATATCATCATTACATTCATTTTGATCTGTATTTTTTACTTAATAATTTCATTGAATTTATACTACATAATATTAATATTACGTAGGTATGTGAAAGTAACTGTTTGTTTCTTACACAATCACACCTAAACCACAGTTCAATAGTAAATGAAATTTGCTATAGAGATAGTCTAGAGCCTGAGAAAGGACATAGGCTACTAGACGAACTAACATAAAACGGGTTTCCGATAGTATAAAATATAAAAACATCTATTGACTTGAGAAATTGCTTATTTGTTTTTATTTAAATTATCACTAGAAAGATTTTTGTTTTTTAATGATTTCTAAAGATAAAAACAATACACATCCACATTCGTTATAATTGTAACCATGTAGTTGTAATTTCAATTAATTCACAGTAAATCACATTATATGTGCATTTTAATGTCAGGAAATGTCTGTTTTTTTTTATCGACTACAAGTTAGCCCTTGACTGCTATCACACCTGACGTTAAGAAATGATGCAGTCTAAGATGGTAGCGGGCTAATTTGTTAGGAGTAGGATGAAATCCACACCCCTTTCGGTTTATACACGACATCGTACCAGAACGCTAAATCGCTTGGCGGTACGTCTTTGTCGGTAGGGTGGTAACTAGCCACGGCGACAGTCTCCCACCAGCCAGACCAAGACAACTGTTTAACACTCGTTTAATATTTTAAGGCTGTAATTCCATAAAATATTTTTTTTATTCATTTAACTACTTAAAAAGATCGAAACACTTTACATCTAAAGTCTACAGCAGAAGACGACGGGTTGCAGCGACACCCTGATGTTTATGTATTTAACATGGAAACGATGTGCTGTCCATGGATCTGATATCATAGAATACAATTTTTCAAAAATAATTTCACGAAGAATTTATTTTTTAAAGATCTAAACAGATTACATCAATTTAATAACATCGCATGATTGTGGGTTATTGTGTTACAGTCAATATAACGTTCCCACAGCGGGTCATATTTCATCCCCCGTGTTCGCGACCTGACGGCTCACACCGTTTTATTGCAAGACCCATCTGGGCGCCACTTGAGGGCCCTTCGAAGGCCCTACGTTGGCCCTCCGCCCTTTCTATCGGATTACCTTGTTTACAAGATATTTATGTTTTGTCCACAACCTTAATACCCGCCTTTGAAGGGCCCGGGAGGTTAATTCGAGCGGCAAATGATAATTTTATTTATTTTGAGGCCCTTTTATATCTTTTTCATCGTTTAAATTGAACTTTTTCATCCACCTTTGTATAAATGACACTTTTATATATGAGTTTCGACAGAGTGTTAATATTTCGTTTTATGATAAAATGCATTTTATTTTACGTAGGTTGTTCTCTACCTGGTTGATCATACTATATGACTTGTGTATATATTTCATACTAGCGGACGCCCCGACTTCGTCCGCGTGAAATTTGGTGTAGATTTGAACCCCCGTTTGACCCCTTAAGGAGGTGAGCATTAGAAAAAACGTTTCTTAGGGCTCGCCTACGTCACTATAGCTATATAGCAGTCGCCTGCGATTTCGTCCGCGTGAAACTTGGTGTAGACTTGAACTCCCATTTGACCCCTTATGTAGGTGAGCATTAGAAAAAACGTTTCTTAGCGCTCGCCTACGCCATCCTATTACTATTATAAAGGCGAAAGTTTGTATGGATGTTTGACCCCTTATGAAGGTGAGCATTAGAAAAAACGTTTTTTAGCGCTCGCCTACGTCATTATAGCTATATAGCAGTCGGCCGCGACTTTGTCCGCGTGAAAACCTCTTAGGTACCCTTTTAATTTCAAAGACAGAATTTCATATAAAGTGTGCTCTTTCCCCGCTCAATTTAATTTTTTTATAGTTTCCCGTGAAGCAATGTCATCCGTCCCGTCCCGTGTATTAAAAATCTATATTTTTACTAAACATTGTACGATATTACAGTATATTAACATTATACATATATAACAATATATATTTATGGCAAGCCGATGTGTATAGCTTGTATTAAATAGTCTATTTCACTTTTGAGTCTAGCTTTCATAATAAACAAAATAATTTACAATGTACAAATTCAAAAACAATTGTCAGAGAGATCAAAAACTCTTGACTGCAATGGTATTTTTATAGCGTAAATACTACGTACATAGCGTACTAAGGTTGTACGTTTTGACCTTTATCTAGTTAACGGCTGGTTGTAAGGGTGAGGGTGCTATCACATTGCAGTCACGTAAGCGCGCGTAATTTTTATGTGGGCTGTTGTTTTCGGTTAATTACCGGCACGGGTCATAAACTTGGGTTAGATCGGTTACACACAGAACCTGTAACTGCTAACGTTTCGCTACAAATTGTTAGCATGAATGTAAGAAATAAAATTAAGAGAAAATGCGTGAATGCAAATAAAATGATTTTTTATTACTTTTATTTAACTTACAAAAAACTGAAACAGTTGATCCTTTTCACCTGCAGTTTCATGCAAGTATTTTTTTAAGTAGGCGTACTATTTTAAAAAATATACTTGTATGGAACTGCTGTTTTAAAGAATAAACTGTTTCAGTTTTGTCGATAAAAAAATTAAAAAGTCTGTGTTATTTGTAATTTTGCCTTTGGTCCACTAGTTCTTTTATAACTGAAACATTTGCGATTCACCTCTACACAGCAGTGGTGTGTTGTGTGTTTGAGCCTCGCGTCGACAGTCGTTTGGCCAAATTAACGTTTGTCCTACATTAGTGCGAGCGCCGTGCCTTCCAGAGAGTGGTGCAAGCTACGTGCTGAATAGAATTTTTAGAAAAGCTGTCATAAACAAGATCATTAATTTAAGTCTTTTCTGAAAGTGCCGGCCAACAAAAAAAATAGTTCATATCATTAAAACTAGTCATTTGCAGCGATAGTTAATATGGCAGCAAAGTTATAGGAGTGCAGCGAGCTATGTTCTGCAGGTTTGAAATTTCATAAATTTCATACATTTTATTGATTTTTAAAAGTATCAATGGTTATACGTATCTTTAGAACAGCCAATTTTAATCTATAGTTACTATACTGTATACTAGTACATAGGTTTTTTAAGGTAGATAGGCTTTCGCTTTAATACAAACACGCCTGATGGAAAGCAGTAATGAGATATTACATTACATATATAACATATTAAGTTTTGACGACCTCCGTGGCGCAGTGGTATGCACGGTGGATTTATATGACGGAGGTCCTGGGTTCGATTCCCGGCGGGGTAGATTGAGATTTTTCTTAATTTGTCTTGGTCTGGCTGGTGGGTGGCTATCGCCGTGGCTAGTTACCACCCTACCGACAAAGACGTATCGCCAAGCGATTTAGCGTTCCGGTACGATGTCGTCGTCGTGGATTTTCGTCCCACTCCTAACAAGTTAGCCCGTTTCTATCTTAAACTGCATGATCACTTAACATCAGGTGTGATAGCAGTCAAGGGCCAACTTGTAGTCAATAAAAAAAAGGACCACTGGATAAACAAGGCAGTTAAAATTAAACATACAACACAATTGTGTCGGAGTTATAAAAAAAATTTAGCCCAAACAGTAAAGTAACTATTCCGGAAAGTTTGGTTGCCGCATTCCTCTCGTAACCCAGACCACTAGGCCCTTATGACAGGTGTCCCTACACGGTGTTGCTGTAATTACCGCCAGCCAACATCCATGTCAAATGGTAATGAGACTCCGCGCGAAATGCTCCTCATTTCAACTGCAGTTTAACGTTACGCGCGTTAACCGTAGAACTTCTGTAGTTTAAACTGAGTTGTCGCTAAATGATACTGTTAATGAGTTAAATGATAACAAGTCGAGTGAGGGGAAGTTACTTAGTTGCATGTTACATGGTAACTTTTATTATGAATTAATTTGCTGTGTAAATGAATCATGAGTGGTTGTTGTTGCTTTTAGTAAGAGATGTTGTTAGGTAAAATTCTACAGTCATGTTTATTAATGAGGCTTTGCTATGTTTTGACATAATTATATAAAGGATAATGGGTGGCAGTAGAACATTGATATAAAGACATTCTTAATCTTAAGGAATATGAGCTATGCCCATTCTACAACAGAGTCTGTAACACAGTAACATGAATATTATGTTCCTTGCATGCCAATCTTAGTTCGGTCCAACTAATAATATTAATGTGAAAAAAACCAACAACTTGCTCTTCAGTATGGCCTTGTCGATTTTGAGGTGCCTTACTATAGGTACGACCCAGCGTCAGTTCTTGAAAATAGCAGTGCGTTGCTCTACTGGGATCGAACAATTATCACTGATAGGTATATTGTAGCCAATAGACCTGATATAGTGATAATTGATCGATTAACGCGCCGTGCAATGATTGTTGATATTACTGTTCCACATCACGATGCTCATGAGATTACCATCATGTGGAATGTTGATTCAACAATGATTGTTCCCATTGTCGTTTCAGTCAACGGTCTTATAGCGAAAAGCTTTGACGAACATCTTAAAAAGCTTTCGCTTAATTGTTGGATCAAGGGTCGGGTACAGAAGGCAGTAATTCTTGAAACGGCGCGTATTGTGAGGAGGTTCCTCACTCTGGAGCCCTGACCACCGGTTGCTTGGGCCTCCGGGCCCCGCAACAGGCGGAATGGATTTTTTTCATAAATTTTTAATAGTGTTTTTTTTTATTATTTTATAAGCATTATTAAAAATTTTAAAAATAATTGTAAATAAATAAATGAGTGTTAATGTGAAATGACATAGTCGGTATACAAACAGTCTATTTATGTGACATTGACATAACTAACTTTCGGACAGAAAAACGATTGTCTACACACAAAAAAGCAACACTGGAAACAGTTTCCCCATTTATTCCAAAACACGTCATTATTTTAACTATCTCGATATTAAATTCATGTCTCAGTTCCTCTAGAACAAGTCTCGCTGTAACAAGAACAAAACACAAACAAGAGCACCGAAGCATCCAAAGACGAGGCTATCAATTTAGAGGAGAGCCCGGCGCGACAACTTCAAATAAGCAACAAAAACCCCGTAAGAAAACCCTATCACGATTCAGCGGACAATGTTAAACGCTGAGGACAACACCTTACCGCCTGTTAATACGAGCTATATTTGAATAACGGGTTGTAACATCGCTACGCCGGGAGAGTAAGGTTTTCCATACATTTCAGATTTCGAAAGTAGTTTAGTTCATTTAGAAGTTACGATTTCTCTGACAGCCGAACAATCACATGGAGAGAGATATTAAAATAAGATGAGTAGATTTAGTCGCGTTGTTTTATTTTGATCGATTAATGGGTTAGTATTTCGCAAATGTAGGCTGCGTTTATTTATGTTCAGTTCACTTTGTTACATGTTTTAGTTTTTTTTATATAAAATAAGGTGGCGCTTAACCACAATCTCACCTGATGGTAAGTGAAGATGTGGCTTAAGGTAGGACGCGCTTGATTATAAGATGCCTGTTCACTCTTGTTTAAAGTTACCTAAATTATATGAATAGGGAAAAACTGACCTGGAAGGGCTTTCCAGACCTCTGAACTCTTCCAGAGGTCTGCGTATAAAAAATTATGACGACAAACACAATATGTTGACGATGCAGACGTTTGACCAGATTTTTAGTTGGAAAACTTTACCTACGTCATCTCATCTCGCTAGAACGGGTCCAATGCTTGCTGCGTAGTAATTATTTAGCCTCCTATGCCGAAAACAACAATCAAATAGAATATATTCAGATTTAAAGACAAAACTTATCTAAAATGTAATGGCGTTTTTATAGCAAGGTAAAATTATAATAAACTTACATGGAATTTTGTATGCATAGATGATGTACATGAGAAATTAAATTATTTTCTAGTTTTACTGATACATAAGAAATATATATGGTACTGATTGTGATTTCAGTATACTTACTAACAATAAATAAATATTAGTCGGCACAATTAATATGCGCAATTACTGTTATATCCAATCCGATGACAAGAAGTCTACAGTCAGCGGTGTGCCTAACGCCCGCGGTCAAACAGAATGGGGAACACCAAATAAAAATAGATCCGCTTCGTTAAAGGAAATTTACATTTTTCTTCTCGACTTTATTTCATTATTTAACTAGCGGTGCCCGTGGCGGGGCGCGGGACGGGAGAGGGGAGCGAGAAATTTATATATTCCCATTGCTTTTAATTTGATCAGAATTTTCCGAGTTACGATCAAAGGCGAAAGATCAGTTTTTGGATTCTTATTGTATTGTAACGTTTTGACCTGTTCAATTAGATAGATATCTCTATTTCTCTATTTGATTCTACTTAGATTGATTTTTCCTGACGGTCGGAGTTACGTTAAGTTAAGTTAAGTTAAGTTTAGCATAAACCGATAGTCGTACACCTACATAATTATGAAGTATCAGTTTGTGAGACTGGTAACAATTTCGGGAGGATATTAACAAGTATACTATTAGAGAAGTTTTCATAAAAACTTGAAAAACCTTGAAAACACACTTAAATTTCATTAAGAAATTTTTAAATATGATATATTTTTAATTTTAAATATAAATTATATTCCCAGTTATAAAACGGAAAGCTTGTTAAGTTCACGAGCTTTTCGTTTACTTAACAGTTCAACTCCTCACAGCTACTTCACAAAGTGAAGTTTAAGTTTTAAGCTATCGAGAACAGTTTTAAGTATGTTCAGTTCCACCAGTTTTATAAGTCGCATTGGCAGAATTCATTTGCGCATAAAATTGCAACCTAATGCTGACTGTATTGTCAAGAATGTGAACAACAAATATATTGAAGAATATCCCTAAAATAATTTAATATTAAAAGAAAAGAGTTAACGTTTTACTCTTCTGTAAATTAAAGTCAATTTTTATTACACTTCAAAAAGTGCCGTTTTATTATCTTATACTTTTAAACGAGCAATTCTTCTATATAAATATTATTTATACTACTTAACAATACATGGCGTTGTTATTATTTCACAATTATGTAAATATAATTTCCAAAAAAAATAGAGCATAGCTTGGTCAACCAAGTAGGTACTCGTTGTATAGCATATCCGTCTGACGTGAAACTTACGCCAAAAATTAGATTACAACTCTTGCAGCAAACTTAAAAGATTTTAACTTTGGAAAAAAAAAATTGTACTCAACAATCTGCGTCCTTACATAATTACAGACAAATTATTGTGGTTGATTGGTTGGAAGGTCGTTGACCTTAACATTTCCGACGATCCTGTAGTTGTAGGTAATCTAAGTAATGAATACGCGTAAACACGACGACATTGCAAGTCCGAACAGGTACTTACAACCCGGGATTATGTACTACAGTGCGTATTAATCTGTTTCTACATATTACTCTCCCTGTAACAGATTATCCGTGTACCGGAGCCATGGTTTGAAGACCGGATTACTTACAACTTACCGTGTAGGGCTTCGGGACCTATTGTCAGAAGCCAACGCAATAAATAATCTGAAACGAAACTCCTGGAAAAAGTCCTTACTATGCAATGTGTACCTAAATATATACCTATTTACATCTCGAAACCTACCGATATATTTCGATCTTGTTAACACAATTATGTGTACAAAATAATAATTTTAAATTAAAAAATATCCATACTAGCATAAACAAAAAGGGTTGACACCTTGAAGATTTAACCAAATTCTTGTCCACACTTCTCCCTTAGGATACTGCCGATTCAGGAAGTTTCTTTTTTTTCATAGGCACTTTCTTACCCTAACTCCAGGTTGACTGATTGATACCCTATCTATTATGTACCTAAAAAGTTGTATATTGATATTTTTGTCCAACTGTCTGGTGCAGTTGGTAAAGCTTTGGTTTATAAAAGAGAGGTCCTATTGCGCAATAGTAGCGACATCAAAAATATCTGTCTCTCTTAAATCTAAGGCAAACAAACTACATACAATTTCAGAAAGCAGTTACATAGAGACTAAATAAACCCAAGTCAGCGCAATATTATCTTAGCAACGCCAATTAATATAAGGTGAGATGTCCAAACTTCAGTAGTGTCAGCTGTGCTTTGATACAATATATTCCTACATAGTTCGCAGTGACTATGCCTGAGCCCATCAGCTAGAGGGCTCTGCTCGGGAATTAATCGCATCAACATAATGGTGTTATGCGACGCTGATAACGCGGATGGGCTTAGCGCTAATTGTGTTGATCAAAACTTTGATGAGCGGCTGGTTCACACTGCCTGCTAACTTATACTGATACATTTGTGAATTTAATATTATAATATGTTATTAAGGTAGGTAGTGTGTATTTAACCGACTTCAAAAAAGGAGGTTATCAATTCGACCCGTATGTATGTAATATTTCCAGAACAGCCCAGTTTACGCTTATGTTAGTCTAATCAGCGTCTGAACAAATGTGCCAAATTTCATAAGAGTATGTATGTATGCATGTATTTATTTATGTATGTATGTATCTACTTATTTATTTATGTTTGTGGAGGCATATCTCCGGAACTACTAGTCCGATTTAAGTAATTCTTTTTTTATTGTACTAGGTATTGTTCAACTTAGGGTACACTGCAAGTTTTATCAAAATCGGTAGTTTAGTTTAGTAGTTTTTGAGACAGGGTAATTTTATGTTTTTATGTTCGTATATCTAGCTTAGGTTAATAGCGAGCTAAATTGGAAACTCTGCAAAGATAGCTACTAAATGAAAATCACAAATCAAAATCTTAATTATTTAAGTTGTCCCAACTATTGCAGTTAATACGGTTTTTGTTACAATTTCTTCTTTTTAAATTTGTATTTTTTGTTTTTTTTTTATTGTAGTTTTAAAATCAGAAATGCTTTTTGCCAAGAATAAAAACGTCTGATCCGTGAGGGTGCCATCCGTGGCTGGAATTTACGTAAAAGCGGCATCCAGCTGCCATTACCTATTCTAGAACGATAATCAAATATGTTAAAACTGTAGAAACATTTTGAACCTTAATTTAACAATAGATGCTCCTATAGAATAAACCACAATAGATCATCTAAATTGAATGGAATAGTGGGAGCGGAGAAAATTCCAATTGTCAAAATAAAAAATTCGAAATCCTATACAGAATGCAAAATTGTGAGATAAAAAATTTGAATTGTTGCAGAATTAATTTGTCGCATCAATATAAGCCTATTGTTCTTTATTTTTATGCGAATATTGGAAAACCGGTTGTTGTTATTGAAAATTAATACAGCCTCCAATTGTACAAGCAATTTATTAAAAATATCATTGTTGCTTTATTGGCCTAGTGATATGCAAATAACTTACGATATATGGAACAAATTGATT